>CAUYPK010105375.1:0-31143 GCA_963574355.1 Loris lydekkerianus
CTGAGACAAGAAGTTTTGCTCGAGCCAAAGAGTTTGAGGTTGCTGTGAGCTATGATGCTACTCTACCCGGGGGAGAGGTGAGACTCTGTTGAAAGAAAAGAAAAGAAAAGAAAAGAAAAGAAAAGAAAAGAAAAGAAAAGACAAGAAAAGAAAAGAAAAGAAAAGAAAAGAAAAGAAAAGAAAAGAAAAGAAAAGAAAAGACACCACTTGTCCATAACCAAGTCATCATCCCTCTGGTGTTGTCCCCAGACCGAGATGAAGATCTCATGTGTCAGACTGAAGGACAGATGCCCATTTTTAGCCTTGAGGTGGTCCCTGACCATTTGAGAACCAAGCCTGACCTTGAAGTTGAAGAGCAACTGACAACAGACGCTGTCCACCTTGGTGAGGCTGCAGCTCAGAGGCAGATCCAGAACTAGAACAAGATGTGTTCAAATCTCCTGGAGAAAATCAAAAAAGAGAAACGAGAACCCGGGAGTTGAGGTCTCAGGCCCAATATGCTGACCTTTAACCCTGCCCACACCAATGCCTTGGTGGCAGCTGTTGCCTTCAGGAAGGGGCTGTCTACTTGGAGCCCTTCAGGCAGCAGTGGTCCTGGCCAGCCAGGAGCTGGGACAATCCTTGCAGGAGCCTCAGGATTTCAGAGGTGCAGATGGCGGGCGTGCCAAGCCAGCAGCAGCCAGTGCTCGGTGGGGTGCAGATGGCCCAAGCAGGTCAGCAGGGAAAACGCTTAGTAGGTGAAAACCAACACCGAGGCGGCTTCAGTGCATCCCTACCAGCAGTGAGTGTGGCCGACAGCCTCCACTGCCAGGTTGAGCAGTAAAATACCTTTTTCTCAAGGACCACTTAGACGGGCGTGATAAAAGAACATGGGCTTTCAGCAACAGACAAATCCCAGCTGTACCGCACTCTACCTGTGTGACCTGGAGCAAGTGAGCTAATTTTCTGAGCCTGTTTCCTAATACCATTTAATAATACCTACATTACCTATATTAATAGGTAATACCTATATTACCATTTTATAATACCTACCTCATAGGGTTGTTGTGAGCATTAAAACGAGCAAATGAATGGAAAGCACTTAGCACAGTATACAAAATAATGGGTATTCATGTACTGTGATAGTTTTACAGACCCCCCCCAAAAAAAACTCTTTTCTCCCCAGAATAAATTATATTTCTTTGCTTTTGTTTTTAAATGTCATACTAATGACTTTCCACAATACCTCATACTATTTGGTTGTATTTTTACAAAAGACTGATTAGTAAAGTTCACTAGGCTGTGTTTCCCAGGGAAGTTTAGCCCTTTGCTCTGAAGACCTTTCATGAATTAGGGCCCAAGGGGTGGTTTGCTGTGGTATCCAGCCCATTGGGGGCCATGCTTCATTCAGATCTTTGAATGCTTTGCTGCCTGTTTTCTAGCTTCCAAACTTTTCTCCTAACTACCTGTCCACTTACAAAACTTTTTCTTCTTTTCTAGCACCATAGGTGTACTTTCTTTTTTAATTTAGTATTTCTAACTTTCATAGGTATAAAGCAGGAGGAAAAAGTAGACGGGTGAGTGCAATTTCTTTTATTTAATCTCCAGTAGTGAATTTCAAGTTTTATTTTGACACTGCAGAACACAACAACTTTATTTAGAAAGTACAGTATGTGATTTATGTTGAGTGGAAGAAAGAGATTCTGGGTTGTGGTTGTTGTGTGACTAGAAAAAAAAATCTTAGAAGATATGATGGTGTTAAAAAAAGTTCACAATTTTCTTTTATCCTTTCACCCTCCAGTGTCAGGGTTTGATTCTTCACCATTAAGTGCAGTTGGACCGAGTTGCTCACTTCTAATGAATAGAATATTATTCGTGAGACAATGTGAGATTGCAAAGCCCGGGTCATAAAAGGCAGTGCAACTTTTTCTTCACGTGCTCTTTGTCTCATGTCACCCACTCTGGGAGAAATTAGATGTCATGCTATGAGAAGTCCTATGGGGAAACCCTGATGGCAAGAAACTGAGGCCCCAAACAATAGCCAGTGAGGAACTAAGGATTTTGGCCAGCAGTCATCTGGGTGACCTCTCCTGGAAACCATCCTCCTGCTCAGCTGAGCTTGCAGATGATGGCCAGCAACCTGGCCTGTCACTTCATAGAAACCCTGAGTCAGAACCACTCACATGTATTGCTCTGCAATTCCTAAATAGAAGAAACTACATGAGGTTTTTTTTTTAAAGTTTGTTGTTTTTAAGCCATTAAATTTTGGAGTAATTTAAGAGGCAGGAATAAATAACTAATATATAAGATCTAAAGAAAACTATGAAGATTGGGTAGATTTTGAAGGAATAAGTGGCAGAAAATTACTAAATATAATATTTTAAATAAAGTATGAATGTAATACTACTGAAAAATAATAGGATGTATGTAAAGAAGCCCTGAATCCAGTTATAGCCAAGTCTTATTCACATACGTGCGCGTGTTATGTACACATGCAAGCCCACTTATTGAGGAATATATACATACGGGTTAGCAATTCCTAATTTACATGCTATCTTGTAAAGGATTAAAGTACTCTACAGAAGAAAATATTTAGGTCCAGATACTATATATTTTGTCTCTTCCACTGATAAATAATGTTCTATTTAAAAGATAATTAGGGAGAGAAGGGGTGGCTTCTTCTGGCTTGTATCCAGAATCAGAATAATTTCCCTTTGTCATTAATTGAAGTAATTATTGAGAATGAACACCTTTTATTTTAAATCAGTTATAAATTTATAGCTGACTACACCAGAAAGAAGTATTTATTTTGGAGATAACTTTTATTGATACTGCCCTAAAAAGTTCTTCTTAATGAAGAGAAAAGAAATTAAAATAAAACATTTTATACATGACATATTAAATTACTTAATGCCACAAGACATGGAAACATTTCACCATTGTTTACCAAACTGAAAACAGTTTACCATTACCCTTTATTTCAGCCAGAAATGGATTTTTTTTATGAGTTTTACAAAAATTTGTTATTAGCGTCACAAAACAGCGTTCACTTTTAATACTTATCAGGATGATCAAAAGACCTATAAGCACCAGTGGGAAACAAAGATCCAGCTTCAAGACACCCTCACCCCTTCATCTCAGGGACAAGGAACTCTCATAACCTTAATAGTGGTTGGCTCTGAGATATGGAGAAATATTTCATATCCACTCACTACAGCATTCATTGTTATTTTTTCTCACATTTTTAAAAATCAATTCTCTTGTCTTTTATGCAACAGGAGGTTTAAGGATATTTTAGGGCTGCTTTTTGAGAAGAGCTAGTCACTGGCTCCAGACATCTATCACCAAACTGGTTCTTCAGCTCTGATAGCTCAATCAATTCTTGGCTTCCTGCTGAGTTCTGCTTAGCCAAAGCTCTGCAAATGAATTCTACTGATAACAAGGTCTTGTCAGTTCAGAATTTAGACCTTCTTCAGGGTTCTTTATTTCCACACGGGAAAGACAATTTCCTACTTACTTATTCAGAATACATTATTCATCATTTCTTCTAAGACAAATGGAAAGATATAAAGCTTTTTTTATTTTTAAACTTAAATGGTATTTAAGTTTTGTAACACTGAATTTTATTTGTCAAAATATCTGCTCATTAAGTTTTTCAGTGCAAATAAAGTGATATATTATCAAGGATCAGGTAGAGATGATCTAGATCAGTAGTCCATTCAGATTCCACAAACTTTTTTGCTCGTTTGATCACTGATTTATTTTCAAAGGTGGGTAGGTAAGAAGATAGAGACTCGTAACCATATCTACCTCACCTACCAAATATAATATTTACTCCCCTTTGGTATCTATAAACCTGCCTTAGTATCACTAAATCTATGGATGTCAACAGGTTTCAGTGGTCAATGGAAAAGACCCTAAAGTCTATAAAACAATAACAGGTTTATTCAGATCCAAGTTTGAGAACCACAGCCTGGAGCCATGTCCTAGAAGTCTTAAGCAAGGGGACCACTGTGGCTGGGTTACAGATTGGTTTTATACATCATAAGGAGATAGGAATATGTGTAAAGTCTTAAGTCAGTACACAAAAGGGGTAGCTTGCTTTGGCCCTTAAAAGTGGGACCTCTCAAAGCAGGACCTATTGCAGGTTACAGGTGGGTTTAAAGATTCTGATTTGTAATTGGTCAAAGAAATGAAGCTTTGTCTAAGGTTAGGAATGTTTAAACTTGATGTTTTAAATTAAGATGAAGAAGTCTGTTAATTAGACACTAAGCCACTGTATATACCCAGACTCAAGTGGTTTGTTATATAAATTGAGGGCCTATGGGTGTGGCTTAAGTTCTGTCTTGCATAGCCTTAGGCCTGTTAATGAGTTACTGAGGACATCTGCAAGAAGGGAAGAAGGCATTACAGGCCTTGTTATTAGAGTCATAAAACAGCATTTACTTTTAATACTTGTCAGGATGAAAAAAAGACCTATAAACACCAGTGGGAAACAGAGATCCAGCTTCAAGACACCCTCACCCCTTCATCTCAGGGACAAGGAACTCTCAGGACCTTAATAGTGGTTGGCTCTGAGTGTCTGGCCTCCCTTCTCATGGCTAGCAACTCAATTTTAGTGTATTCTGGGGTTTCTTTGGCCAAGAGGGCTCTATTCAGCAAGCTGGGTAGGGCTTAATATTTTATTTTAATTCACATAATAAAGCAGCACTTGGAGTTTTAGTAACCACACCCTACCCATGGGTAAGTCTAGACATAGAGGGCAGAACATATTTCAGTTAAAATTTGGATGATCCAGAATATTATTTCTGATTACCTTTTATTGTTTGTTGATTTAATCTGTCATTCAAAGAATACATTTAATGGTATTTAATCTCTTATCCTAAGAAAAAGTTAAGTAATATAAAGGAAGAAACTTTGGACCAGAAATGTAGATTTCTAGGGGATGGGGGGAGGGTAGGGGAGATGATAGTCCTGACTGTGAAACTTGCTAACATTTTCCTCTCATTTATTTATTCAACAGAGACCTATGGGAAATTGAATATATTCCAGTCACCTGTTCTAGGCACTGAGGATACAACATGAAACAAATAGACAATGCTGTAACAGAGGCAAAGGTCTGAAAAAGGGCAAAATGTTTTAAGATTTGTCTCTTTAAAACCTGAACCCTTTGCGGGGATTAAAATCTGGATTCCTTTGTCAGATTCATAACATGCAAAAATCTTCTCCCATTCCGAAGGCTATCTGTTTGCTTTGGGTATGATACCTTTAGCTGTGCAGAAGCGTTTTAGTTCCATCAAATCCTGTTTATTTATTTTTGGAGTTTCTGCAATTGCCAGGTGGATCTTCCTTATAAAATCTTTTGCCAGGCCTGTATTTCAAGTGTTTTCCCCACACTCTCTTTTAGAATTTTTATTGTTTTGGGGTTTGTTTGTTTGTTTTTGAGACAGAGCCTCAAGCTGTCACCCTGGATAGAGTGCTGTGGCATCACAGCTCACAGAAACCTCAAACTCCTGTGCTCAAGCGATTCTCTTGTCTCTGCCTCCTAACTAGCTGGGACTACAGCTGCCTACCACAACACCTGGCTTTTTTTTTTGTTTTTTTTTGGGGGGGGGGGTTGTAGTTGCCGTTATTGTCTGGTGGGCCCAGGCTGGATTTGGACCTGCCAGCTCAGGTGTATGTGGCTGGCGCCTTAGCCACTTGAGCCACAGGCACAAAGCCAGAATTTTTATTGTTTTGTGACTTAAACATAAATCTTTAATCTAGTGAAAATCAATTTTTGTCATTGAAGAGAGGTATGGGTCTTTCAGACTTCTACATGTGGCTAACCAGTTCTCCCAGCACCATGTATTAAATAGGGATTCTTTTCCCCAATGCATGTTTTTGCCTGATAACTAGAATCTATAGAGAACTCAAATTAATCCACAAGAAAAGAGCAAAGAACCCCATTTATAAGTGGGCAAGAGACTTAAACAGAAAACTTCTCTGAAGACTACAGATGAATGGCCAAGAAACATATGAAAAAGGCTTGTCATCTTTAATCATCAGAGAAATGCAAATCAAAACCACTCTGAGATATCACCTAACCCCACTAAGATTAGCCCACATCACAGTCGCAAATCTGCAGATGCTGGCGTGGATGTGGAGAGAAGGGAACATTTCTACATTGCTAGTGGAATTGCAAACTAATACAACTTTTATGGAAAGAAATTGGAGAATTCTTAAAAGAACTAAAAGTCAACCTTCCATTTGATTCCACAATTCCATTATTAGGAATCTACCCAGAAGAACAAAAATCATTTTACCACAAAGACATTTACACCAGAATGTTTACGGCAGCTCAATTCGTAATTGCCAAGTCATGGAAACAACCCAAATGCCCATCAACCCATTGGATTAACAAACTGTGGCAGGTGTATATCATGGAATCCTATTCAGCCATGAGAAAAGATGGAGACTTTACATTGTTTGTGAGTACCTGGATGGAGGTGGAACACATTCTTCTTAGTAAAGTATCTCAAGAATTGAAAAAAAATCCAAGGTACTCAGTCCTAATGTGAAGCCCTATATAAACAACTGCATGCCCACAAGACAAGACAACACAAATATAGTCTAGTGAGAGGTGGGGAGGAGGAGGAGAAGGCAATTGGTGGGAGGTGGACGGCGATTGGTGGGATCTCACCTAATGTGCACAACGTGAGTTCATCACACTTCCTGGCTGAAGGGCTGTTCTGTACCTTGAACTTTGCCTTGTAAGTGAGAATTTTGTACCCTCACTTCCAAATTCCACTGTGCAAACTGAAAAATTTTTACACTCATATTAATTTGAAATTTTAAAAATCCAAAAAAAGTAAAAAATAAAAAGATGAAACCTGTATTCCTGCCCAAGGCTGATAATGAAAAGGGCAGGAAAGTGTTCTTTGCTGTTTGTTTTCTAGTACCTTAAACCACAGGTGATGGCTCAACAGAATTGTCTGGAGGTCATGAGATCAGCTTCATCAGAGATAAGGTCGACCAAAACTACCCATGACTCTCATAGGTGGATAGAAAAGTGAAAATGAAATATGTTTGAAAGTACTTAGAGAAATGTAAAGCATTAAGAAAATCCAAAGCATGATGCTGTAACAGAGGGAACAGCCTGAAAAGGAGTAAAATGTTTTCTGTCTTTTATAAAACCCACTCATTCCTTTTGAAAACTACTCAGGCCAGTTTTGGGGAGGACTAGGAGAGTGTCTTCTGTTCTTTGGACCTCAGGAGATGGCACAGCTGAAAGGGTAAAGGTCCTCCACCCAAGACTGTGTCTGCTAGTGATGGGATAGGTCAAGACCGTCAACACCACTTAAGAGAGCATGAAGATGGAAACTCCTCTTTAAAAGCTCTTTATTCTGCTTACGATTAAGAAAATAGTACTTTGAGACAGGACTCTGCCTTTTCTTCATTTGTCAGGAAATTAATAAATCTCTCTTTCCTTTTCCTTCACCACTTGCCCTCTTTCTTCTGATATGGCCTAGAGGACAAGTGCCAAGCTTTTGGGAAAAATCTTACTACTGGAGATCTCTAGGCCCTTAGCAAGTTCCCTTACAGAGCTTTTCCTAAATAACTGATGGCAATTTTCTCTCCCATCTCAAACTTCCACAATCTTCAAAAATATTAAGCTCTTTTAACCAGAACAAAAATATATACATTGTTAAAGCCAGTTATATATCTCTCCAGATGAGCTTGGGGAGTGAAGGAGGGTGTTTTTCCCGGGCTGGTCAGGCCTGGCCTGGGGCCCACACAGTGCTGTGTTCTCAGTGGCAATCCACGTTCTGTCTCAGTCTACTGCAGGGCAGGGAGTGATAAATGTCATGCTTTGAAATATCCAGTCCGTCCAGACAAAAAGTGTGCTTAATGTTCATAAAATACAAGTCCTGAGACACAAGCACAGCAACGGCGATGGAGGCACAACACGGTGGCGTCCACTGTCCTGCACATCTGGACAGGTGACAGCTCAGAGAGAAGGCCAGAGTACAGGTGGACCCATGCAGGGTGTTCTCAGGAAGAGAGGGCAGTGGTCAGCAAGGTCCAGGGACCTCTCATTCGTTCATGTAAAGCCACTCCTTTACAATTTTACAATGTCTGTATTAGGACTTAGTATTGGCCAAATAATTTTCAACAAAATTAGAAGTAATACTACAAGATACAAGTAAATGTGTGGGGAGAGCTCATCAGAGATCTTCTACATGCCTGCAGCTAGATTATTAATTATGAAGCCACAGATCCTTTCAAAGAGTGACTATTGATTACATAGCACTATTAGAAGGAAAAATCAAAACCAAATTGTAAAAGAGAGAAATTCTAGGTAGAATATTACTGGGAAGTTTCCAGAATAAAGGCCATGTTAAAAAAAAAAATACCTTGTTTGCTAATACAGTGACACACACACACAAGATTTATGTAATAAACCATCCTGCACCAAAAGAGAATTCTAGTCAATTCTAGTCAATAACCACTTAGATATACTTCTGAGGACAAGTTAAATAAGAAAATCATCTTACAGAAAGTAGTAATTTTCTCTGACTTGAGAAAAAGTTTGGAATGGAAAAGACAAAATATAGTCTTTTTTCTTATTATTTCCTAAAAAGTTTGAAATGGAAGATACAAAATATGGTCTTTTTCCTATTCCCTTTTTAGAAAAGTAAATGTAACAGCTAATTTGGGAAATACAAAAAATGAAAGACAAAAGTCACCCGGATGTCCAATAGCAAAGATACACTCTGTTGTGGAAACGTTTCTTGTGTTGTGGCAAACATACCATCTACTCAATTATATGTGCTTTGTATTTCATTTAATACTAAACAGAAAATATTTCTTTCTGTTTCTATTTGGTATATTCAGAATTATAAGAAAATTTTTTTCATTACACATGGCCTTTAATCTAAGCAAGACCTTGCGAGTCCTTCAGGGAGTAATGAGCAAACAGCTGTAGATTCACACAGCTGGCAGTCTTCACGTCCCCAGACAGCGCCAAGATGACATCAAGGCCCTATAGGTTTATTTGAGAAGAATCCTAATAAAGTATCACACACTTAGACAAGAATAAATATGTAGATAGTATTTAATGTTATCTTTAAGCTGTACTCCTGTTCTATGTTTAATTTTTTTAGGAGCATCTTTACTAATCTTCTGCAGTCACTACCTTCCCTCCAACAATGAACAAGGGTTGCCCTTTCTCCCCATTCACTCAACCAACACCGTTCTCCCTTTCTCTCAAATAATGGCCGTCCTCACAGATGTGAAGTAATACCTCATTAAGGTTTTGATTTGCATTCCCCTGAAGATACTCAGCGTCACTAATCATCAGGGAAATACAAGTCAACCTATTTTCAACAAAAATAAAAGAGAGTATGAACAAAGAAATGAAGGCTTTAATTCAATTGCTTTACCATAAAGGTTTCCATCCTTTTGTCCCTATGACCTCAGAGAAATGCTCTCAGAGAGCTCTGGATCGGTCAGAGAGATTGGCAGGTTCCCTTCTTCACTTGGTATTTTAGTGAGGACACCCACTGAAGGACTGTCGCATGTAGTCTCTGTACAGGGATCATTGTGAAGAAGTAGTTGCTTAACCATCCATGAAAAGGTATCTAAAAACTTATTTTTTAAGAAAATACAGTGTTGCTGACTTAAGTAGGAGAAGGGGAAGGTGGGAGCAGAACAAGAGCGTGTGGAGAGCATGTTGTTAGCGCAGACATTGCAGGGAGAGAAGGGTCATTCACCTGCAGCCCACTTGGGCCATATGGTAGCTTTTATGCTTAACACCGTGAAGCCTATGCCAGGAATTGAGGACACTGAGTGTGATCTGGCTTGATAGATATAAAGTGCAGAATTTAGAAAATGCAAGCATATATAAAATAGATAAAAACATTCATAATTCCCACTAAGCAGACATGAACACTGTGGATATTTCTGGCCTGCCTGAATGTGTGTGTGTTCAGAGGGTGCTGGCAGGTGTGTGTGTGCACACTTACCCAGAATTTTTTACTCATTTTGTACGAGTAAATGTTTGTTGTTGATCATACTTAGGATCTGACTATATTTCACTTATTCTATGAAATAATATTTTCTTATATTATTAATTATCCCCTTGTATGGAGTTCCCAAGGTTGACTTAACCACTTCTCATGGAACATTTAGGATTTCTCTCATATTTTCTCTAGTTTAAATAACATTGTGGTAAACATCACTGTATGTATGAAAGTCCTTTGCCCCTGGGTTGTGTAAGTAGCTTTGCCATGATGGAGTATTGCATATTGCCTGTGAGAGGCACCATCAAGATTTGAACAAAGGTTTTATTGCACGGAATACTATTTGCCTAAGAAAGTTATTAGAAATGAAATTAAAATGATAAATGGTATATGTTTTATTTATTTATTTTCTATATTTTACAAAGAATGTATATTTATTGTAGAAAAATTAGAAAATGCAGGTATACACAAGAAAGAAAATTCAAATAATCCAAACATCTGAGCTCAGAGACAACTGGTCACCTCATTTTGGCTTTTTGACATTCAGATTTTTTTCTGTTCAGCTATAGCAAACAAATATGAGGCCATTTCTTTTCTTCTTCTTTTAATCAAAGATTCTGTCATGCCTACATTATGATCAGTAACTTTTAAAAACTTAACGATATATTTAAATGATTTATTTTATTAAATGCACATATGATGACTTTTAAGAGCTTCATGGTATTCTGTTGTAGATGTTCCATAATTTATTTAAGTATTATTTTCAATATTTGGGTCATTTCCACATTTGTATTTCACCAGTTTATTCTGAGAACAAATTCTTAAGAAACAGAGTTGTTGGATCAAGAGGTATGCTCTTTTAAGTTCCTTTGATAAATTTGTTTAAATGCCAAGAAATGGTGTATCAATTTCTAGTTCTACCAAAAGAGTTTTTCTACCTAATAGCAACAGTATTACCTAATAGTATTTTTTTCCTAAAATTTGCCAATCTAATAGGTGACAGATATTTTCTCTGAAATAATGAATTTGCAATTAGTTGATTACGAAAGGATGAACTTTTTTTATACATTTAATGACCATTTTCACTTATTACATTTTCAAATTTTGTTTCAAATATATCATACTCATTTTTTCTACAGAAATTTATGTATTTATACAAATTGTTTATGCATACCTACACGCATATAGTATTAAAGCATTTAATTATATTTGTTGCAAAAATCTTCTAATTTGTCTCATGCCTCTTGTCATGCAATAGTTTTTGATTTTAACATAGAGACAATTACCAGTCTTTTCCTTTGTGACAGTGCATAGGTCTGTTTAAGAAATTTTTATTTCTGACTTTGCCTCTATAGTGCCCATAATCTTTGCTTCTGCCTCCAAACCGCTCCTACTGCTACAATTTTTTCTGAAGCTATTGTTTAGATTTGAGGTTCAGGGTGACTTGAATCCTTTATGCTAATTCCTTTTCCTATGGGATTAGTCAGTAAAAGGAAAAGAGTAACTCTGATAAATCATTGCAAATACTTCTCACATCTGATTTGAATATAGAATTCAAAATCTACTTTTGAAAAATGCTAAAGAAGCTGAGAGCAATACCCACATTTTGTGTAAATAGTAGCTTTGCCACATTTGAAAAAATCATGATGGAATATTGGATATTGACTGTAAGAAGCACCATGAAGATCTGAACAAAGTCTCATCACATAATAGATAAAGAAATGGAGATCCAGAGAAATTGAATCACTTATCTAACTTCACATGGCTAATCGGTGAATGCTGGCATAGAAATTCAAATAAGTACTCCCAGCTCCAAGTGGCTTTAGAACACCAGGCATTGCAAAGCTTTGCTCTATTCTAAAATGTAGCTAAGATATATGAGCCCTATTCTCAAATATAGGAAGGTGGTGTCATCATTATCATGCAAATGTTAGATCATAAATAATGACCTTCTTCTCTCCAGAGATTCATATTAGACATCAAATTTAGAATATGCTAAAACAAAAGGCTCACTCCCTATTTAGCAGGTTGTCTGAAATATATCCCCCCCTCCCCCAAAAAAAAGCCCTTGGAGACTTTTTGTATTTATGCTGGCAAATAAATGTTAATTATTTTGTTCTAAGATTTTCTACCTTTCAGAAGATAAAAATTTAAATTGCCCCTTCTTATGAGAACAACCTATCTTTTACAAATACAAAAGTGGGATTTTTCCAAAGCTTAAGTCGAGTAATATTAGAAATGAAACTGGATCTTGTGAATATATTTCAAGTGAAAGAAAACAGCTTTCTGTCATTCAGCTTTTTTCTGTTCAGCTATAGCAAATAAATATGAGTCTCAACAGGTAGTAAAAAATCTTGGGAGAAAGGAATTGTTAACATTTTCAGAGACGAACTCTAACCTTCATCTGACCAGTGGCACTTGAATTGCCAAATAATTCTACTCTGTGTTTACCAAAGACCATCTTATCCCTGCAATATTAATTCAAGAAAACGTCAGAAAAAAGCATTCAACTAATTTTTGAATTAATTATCAATGTGAATGCAAAGCTTCTACTTTCTTCATTTGGAGGAAAATATTTTCTCAATTCTGACTTTCATTTAAGTCTCTAGCTAAACAGTTTGGCTCTCTTCCACCCATACAACTTTATGTATCAAATCTGGTCCTGTTTTTAAAAGTATTTCCTGACTCTGGATTAAAAGAAGAGGAGGCTAGAAATTTTCTATTAAAATATTTATTTCCTGTTTATGTTTCCCAGAAATGAAAACCTCTTTCACACTATAGTTTTTTCCTAACTGAAAGAAATCAAAGGCCCAGTATATTACCATCTCCACATTGCTAACCCCAAACAAACATCTAAAACAAACAGGCACAAAAAATAGTACCAATGTTCTGATATGATTATAATATTGATATGAAATCAGAGACACATAGTACAGGTAACCCTCAAGACCCATGAGCCATAAAGATAAATCTATCCTAGGAAGATTTTTAATAAAAATTAATAAGATACCAAGTATAAGATACCATCTCTGCTTAATAAGGAGATTGATATTTAAGGTTTTTCTTTTAGTGGATTTTATATTTACTTTTATGTTCCTGTGGCTAGCATCATAATTCTTCGCTGCAAAACCCAAATTACAACTTAACTCAATCCAGGAAGTTAAATATGCTGGAAGTTTAGAAATAAAGCTTGTCTTTATTTTTGCAATTTTGTTGACTGACTCTATGTACTTCTTTTCAGAGGTTTCTGAAGCCATCTTTAAAACAGGTATATAAAAAACTCAAAGGATTTTGTTTTATATGTATTTAAGGATAGGAAATAAATTCCACCATTATGTGTCCACTGTCATGCACAAAATACTAGCAACAACACACGTCCATCCTGGCTGCATGTGAAATGTTATCTCCTGATTGTTTAGGAACAAACGGAGAATTTCATTGTAGTTTTAACTTGAGGCTTTAGCATTAGAAATTTCAGATGCGGCGAATTAGTCTTTTCATGAAGATAAGTCCTATGCCTTAGTCAAAGATGAAATGTTTATCTTGGAGGAATTTTTCCTTTATATACTGCAGAGTGGGTTGTGTAGTCTTATGAGAATAGGCTTTCTTGTGAGATGACAGTCTTCCAATCTGAAATGAATCACCCCAAGATTTGCTTCTTTTTGCTAAACATAATTCATCTTTTCTCTCCACTCCCACCCCATCCACCTCCATCACCATTTCTCCTGGGGGTTGCTTTGGGAACAAGAGAAAGAATCACACAAGCATATAACAGAGTTTCCCAGTTAATGAGCTATTTCTAGGGATTATATCATTTGCTTTTTGATTTTACACTTGCTTTGTGGTATAGGCACCAGCTATAGCTGCTATTTACCAAATTAAATGGTTCATTTATATTTTTCACAGGGAAAATTAGGAAACAACTTACTATTTTTGAGGCCTTCAGCTAGAAAACTAATGTAAAGATTGCAGGTGAAAGTCAACTAAAATTAGTAGAATTCTGTTTCCATGAATTTCACAATAAAGGGCAAATGTACTGATAGGATAGGATTCCACACATATGTTCAGATAGTAAAATGAAACAGGTATTTTTTTTTTTTTACAGATCTCTGAGACTTTTAATAAGTTATTCATCCTCTCTGACAGTATTTGTTTATATGTAAAATGTTAATAGTAATTGCATTACTATTAACTATGAGAGGTTAGTAGTACAATTACTATGTTAATAGTACTATGTTAATAGTAACTGTACTGCTAACCTCTAAGGATCAAATTAAATGATGTCTGAAGACTTGTAGTTAGTCAGAAAGCTAATTTGTAGTTAATCAGAAAGCTAATTTCCTAAGCACATATCCTGTTTAGAAAAGAAATCCCATTAAAATGCAGAATATGTACCAGAACCACGTGGATGTTGTTGGTTTAATGAAATGTTTCCAAGTCCCTCTATCTTTAGGGATTTTCTGTGCAGTGACCAGCCCGATCTGGATTCTTCCTAGAGCAGAACCTAACTAAGCAAAAGACTTGGGGACAGATAGTTTGAGGTGACCCAGGAAACACAAGGGAGAGTGTGGGGGAAAGTACGTAGGAGTATCAGGAAAGAAAGAAAATTCAGCCAAGTGTGTAATAGCAAATCCGTGGCAACTGGGCTCAATCCTTCTGGCGACAGTCCTCAGAATGTGTCCCTAGAGGATGCAGAGGCCTCCCTGCGGATGCACGCCTTCCCGGGCCCCTTCACTACCACCTCCAGGTTGGCTGCGAGGCTGTGAAGGAGGAGGCTGCCAGGCAGAAGAGCTGCTGAGCTTGGCTGGGAAGCTGCCAACTTTCTGAGCCCCCCTATGCAGCTGGAGGGCACTTGGGGCAGTGCCCCTCAGAAGATGCTCTCTGAAAAACTGAGATCGGAATTTCCTGCCTTAAGCATGACTTTTCCCTCTCGATGTTTCAATCAAAGATGCTATAGATCCACGTTCCAGGGAATGAAAGGGCCTCAGAGAGAAGACATGAAGAAGGGGTAACTTCCCCCAGCGCATCTTCCCCTGGTCCGCTTCATAAGGAGAAGGAAAGAGTTTCTATTTATTAAAGTAATTTTAAAAGAAAAAGAAAACTAAGATTGGGGGCTGGGGGGGAGGACACACATAGGGTCACAGAAAATATAAAGAACAGAACAGGGAGGGGAAAGGTCATCCACGTGCATCTGACCGTGAATGGAAGTTGGCCGGCCAGCTCCTGGGGCTGCCTGTGCATGTCAGCTGCGTGGCGAGTCTCACGGACTTCCACGCAAAACCTAAAAATCCGTTCTTGTTGGATAGACACTGTATGAAAGCATGAAGCAAAGGTAAACATTTTGGCAAATATTTCAGTCATACCTAACTGATCAGACGGTGGAAAGTCAGGGTAATATTTCACCTGAGTGAAGGCTGCAGCTCACTGAGGCAGGTGAAGAGCTGTCCCCCTTCCCAAGAGCCTTGGGTCTTTCAGAACAGCTCCACCCACATTTATATCAAAAAAACAATTTGGGTTATGAAACATTTTGTTTTTCTTTTCAGCTTCCCTTCTTGCTATGCAAGTGAAATTTCTACAGAATGTTTGCTTCGAAACTGTTAGGATTAAATAACAAATTAAGTAAATGTCCCTCACCAAGACCTTTCGAGTGTCTTGGAGTTTGTGCCATGGTTTGTTTTGGTTTTGTTGTTTTGCTTTAATTTTTTTTGTGTGGTTGCTTTTTCCCTGAAGCATATACAAATCATCTTTAGTCTAAATTGTATTTTCTTAGGGTCACAAAGATGGCAGAAGACACAAACACAAACAACATTTCTAGACCAGTGCAGACTTTCTGACCTATTGACTAAAATGCAGAGCTACACTGCTGGAACGTATATCAATGTTTTTCAATGTTAAAATCTTAATAAGTGAAGACATAAAAATGAATATTAGGTGCATTTTACATGTTGTGTTTTAGAAAGCTCATCTTTCAATGAACAGTTTAAATCTATTTTTTCATCTTCAAAATGAAAATAAAATGCTCCTATGTGTAATGTACCTAAAATAAACTGTAAGCCACTATAACAACGTCAGTCACTATCAACATGCCCGGCCCAGCTACATCTGCTGCACAACATTTGGTCTCCCGCCTACAGAAGAATCTTTTTGTTTAAATAAAAAGATCAAACACCTCAAAATACTTGTAATTTCCAACAACAGCAGTGACTGCATCTCACTACTCCTACAGCCAGCCTGGGCAGCAGACCCTGCGGGGGGCGCCCTTGGCAAGGGATAACTCCAACATCAAAAGTGAAATTCAGAGAACTTGTCCACACCTGCTCCCGCTATGTGCACAGGGCCCCGTTTCCTCTACCAAAAAGCACTTGCTGTATTTTTAATTATTTCTTTTGATTCTCCAGAAGCTAAGCTCAAGGCTAAACAGTGATTTTGCTGCAGATGTTACTATGTAGTTAATCATCATGTGTTATATCAAAAAAATAGAAACGCATCTCCTTTCCTTGGTGAATATGGAAAGGAGTTGGTGGTTGTGCAATCTTAGGTTGTTTTGAAGATAGTCATTTTAGATTGTTAGTAGTTAGTAGCAGAAGTAGTCTCTTCAGACTGTGTGTGTGTGTTTAGGGAAAGAGGCAGTTTGGGGTATTTAAGTAGAAAGGAAATGTATAAAATTGAGTTACATCAAATAAACAGTTTTTGCATTATAACATGATGGACCCAATGCTTCACATTCTCAAGACTTAAAAAACATCCCAAGAAGAATGACAAAATTACTGTACTATAAAAAACTTAATATTTATATAATGCTTTCTAATTTACAAAGTGCTTTGAACTAGGCATTCCTTGGTTTACCACAGGAACTCACATTTTCCAAAAGCAAATGAGGGGCTTATTACAGTGGAGGTGCCTGACATGGACACTTAACTTATGGGCAGCCTTTTTGGTCCAGCCCTTCCTTATCTTCTATGAAAGCAGCTTGACTATCATGAACTAAAGCTATAGATATCAAATGTTACAAAAGAATTGGAAGCCACCTGCTGGCAAACAGAGCATTTTAGAATTTTCCACTCATCTTCCATTTACCGTTAAGGGGTTGATCTTTTAAGAAGATAATGGCTTAAATACTCAGCTGTCATTTGCTAGACTTTCTTTTCATTCAGTTTTTTAGTTAGTTTTTTTAGTTTAGCATGTTGTAAAGTTGAAGTTTTATACAAACAACTGCACACTTTTTATAGTCCCTCCTTTAAATACTGTTTCTCAAGTAATCAAGTTAATCTAAGTTAATTTATGGTCAGTAAAAGGCTGCCCAAAAGTTAAACACATAATCTACTGTCCAAGGGAAACTCCATTGTCTAGGTAGGTGTGGCTCTCCACCTGATGACTCCAAAAAAGGATGTTATTAACACTCTGAGAAAGTGTTAATCTCTCCAGAACACAGTCCCATCACCAAACTTCTAGAACTAATGTAACAGCACTACAATGACAAATTATTTGCTTGCAAATTAAATGTTTTACAATAAAGTGACTGGATTGAGTAGTCTACCCTTTGTCCCCCACCACTTTATCCATAGTATCTGCTCAAACTCAGTTTCCCTGGAACCAGACCCTACTCCCTGCTCGCTGGTCCCACTATAAGGCTTGGTTCATCCCAGCAGCAGCAGGGGTGGGGCTGGAGTCTAAAATCTCAGGGGTTGCTAATTAGTCCCAGTAGATTGTTAGAGGAAATCTATTTACCTTTGGCTATGATAGAAACTCTGCCTCCTAAGATATGGTCTCCAAAGTCAACCTAAACATCGATATCCAAGGTCCCGTGAAAGAAGAAAGAAAGTGTGAAGAGGCACCTGCATTACCCACAGCCTCTGTCAGAAGGGGCAGCGAGCACTCTGCTCTGACAGCGCCATTGAGGATCAGGGGCCCAACCCCCCAGATAAGGTCCGGGAGGGACATCTAAGGAGTATGGTCCCTGGCTGGGCAGCCACCTCCATTCAACACATTGAAAGGAAATCGCCATTTTTTTGCCACAAGTGCTTTCTATTGTCTGCAGTACTGTGGGCTCCACTGTTTCCAGAACATAGGTGCAGAAAACATCTCCCACATCAGCAAGTGGTTTATTTATTAAAGAACCTGATGGCAGAGTTGCAGTTCTGGGGGCACAGTTCAAAGCAGAAAGCAAATTTCTGATCCCCACGGACATGATCAGCCTTGCTTACTGATAGGGGAAAGGAAATCTAAATCCATGGAAAGCTATTTCTTTTTAAAGACAAGAAGGTATGTTATTTTTAGGTAAAGGAAGCAGCTCAAAGGAGGGTAAGGTGAGAAAGGCAGCTGACTTTTATTGAGGTTCTGTATGTGACACACACTGAAGTATACGGAGCTAGCCAGAGGCTCTGTGTATGAACTCTGTTCATCTTTACAAGATCTCCAGAAGGTGAAGAGGAAATTGAGGCACAGAGAATCGATTTCAAGACATCATTTTGCCAAAGCTCATAGAGCTACTATGTGACAGGCAAGAATTAGAACTAAGAATTCCATGGCTCTAAGGCCAAGGCCCAGCCTGACCACCCCAACCCCAGCGGCATGAACACAATACCCTCCAGCAACGAGCCCCTCAGGAGTGACTTTCTCTGATTAGACAGTGGTTCTCAACCTTCCTAATGCCTCCTAATGCCGCGACCCTTTAATACTCTCCTCATGTTCTGCTGACCCCCAACCATAATATTATTTTTGTTGCTACTTCTTACCTGTAATTTTGCTACTGTTATAATCGTAATGTAAATATATGATATGAAGGATGTATTTTCATTGTTGCAAAGGGGTCACGACCCACAAGTTAAGAACCACTGGTTAGATCAAGATGGGGAGAAACCAGCACATCTGTCATTGTGATTCTACTGATTCTGAGACACGGTATTAAAATAGTCTGTCCTCTTGGGCCTTTAAACAGTGTTTTCCCTACTTAGTTATACGATCAATTAGTACTTCTCTGAGGAATATCTTCTTGAAAGGACACTTCCTCTCCGTCAAGCCATTGCTACTCCAGGACCTGCAGATGCGTCACACTGCCCTTCCCTCCCAGTCCCAGAGTTCCTGCTCCTACAGGCTCTTGAATGCAGAAGACTCAGTGGGCATTGGTGATACAGTGGTTAGCACAGTTGCCTTCCAAGAAGGTCATGTATGTGCTTAATTAAGTGTGATCAGAAGCATTCTCTTTCCTTTATGAGGACTTCAAAAATGACCTTTTATATGTAACTTTGTTAGAAGATCTAATAATAAATTTCTCATGTGGTTGTATATATTCTCAACTCAGATGAACTCTGAGACCACCCACAGGGTGTACCTGCCAGGATTCACTGGGCCTGTACTTTCACACATGGTTAACCATCGGGGGGTGCTGGGGAGGAGCACAGGGCAGATGGGTGGGGTGACCGTGGGGTGGGAGGGGGCGACCTTCAGCCGCTCACTAAACAGAGGCAGGCGAACACCCTTGATTCAATAAGTAGAGAATAAAGACAAAGAGGGCAGCAACAGAAACATGTATTTGAAATGTTTTCTAAAGCCTGTCCCCATCTTGGTGATATTCTTCCTGACTCTGAATCATCAATTCTGTCTTTATCCCCCAAAGCCAGGAAAGGTGTGTGTGTGGAGTGGAGCGGGGGAGGATAAGGCTGGGATGGAGGGCTGGGCCCCTCAGAAAGAAGCTGGAGAAGGGGAGAGAGAGGTGCACAGAAGGCCAGTCTAGGACCCAGTGCTCTGTGAGGAGGGGCACAAAGGCCAAAACCCACAAAGGCTGTCGGGCCTCTGAGAACACAGTGGTTTGCTCCCTGCAGTACAGCTGGGGACACTAACTGTGCCCAGAGAAGCCTCTTGCTTGGCAGGTGGACATGTTTGGGCATATTGGCCAGAGAAGTTGTCCCCAGGGCAAGCCTGAGTGTGAAGACCTTGAGGACAGAGGCCTGGGCAACAACTGCTGGTTCCATCATGGTGCTCCCAACTCCAGGCAATGCCAGCACATGTCAGAGGCACCTGTGCAGACACAGCCACCCTCAGGATGCTGCAGCGGACAGCGAATTTCTGGAGACAGCAGGGCCTCCCTGGTCCCTCCCTGACAGACACAGGAAAGGGAAGCTCCCCAGGTGCCCCAGTCACTTCTTAGGGAGGAAGAGAGTCAGGGAAGTCTGCAGGAGAGGAAATAATGCTAAGTGGGGCTTCTGACCGAAGACACCGGCTTGCCTGTCATTGGAGAACCTGCATTCACCCTATCCACATGGCTGAGAGAACGAGGGCCTTGGGAACCAGATAAAACATGCTAGAGGAACAAAGAGGCATGGTTGCCGGCCTGAGGAAACTCGGGAATGTTTTACGATCAAACTGCAGATGACCTAAACCATGAAGGGGTCCTTCTACTCTCCTAAGGATATCCACCGCAAATGGGAACAGAACCCTCACAGCAAGCACAGACCTGAAGACATGGCAGTGGCAGCAGCACCGAGCTCTGACCCCAGACAGGGTGACAGGAGCACGCCTCCAAAAGGCCTAGCGTAGGAGGACAGCAGCATGGTTGCACACAATCCCAGGGTGGAGTTGGGCCCCAGAGCAGACCTCACACATTACAGGCCCTCACGTCACAGGCATCACCAGCAAAAGACTAGAATCTGAGCAGCGCCAGGACTTTCCATTCATTGTACTGACTTTGCCTATAAGATTTTTGGCTAAATTCCTTTCCAAAAGCATTAATAGATGTATACCCAGTGAGTGTCTGGGGAGGGATGAGAAGACGGGGGCTGATCTTATTGCAATACACAGCCATGATCACAGAATTTCCAGACCCACAAAAAGGCATTGAACAAATTACCCATGATGCTCATCTGCTGTAACCAGCTTACTTTACCTAACAACAGACCTGCCTTGATTCCTCATTCACCAACTCTGTTTCCTGAGAGCCATTTGCATCTTTTAACTTTAATAAAAAAAATAGGAAGAGAAACAAGCAATGGAACAAAATCAAACATGGTGATTTTGATTGGCTTGTCTTTGAACTTCTTTATCACGTGCAGTCTTGTCTAGTCCCATATCTAGAATCATGCAGGACCAGACAAATTGTCTTTCTCTACCACCTCCAGATTTCCAATGAGATTTTATGATCTTCAAAACGTCCCTCCCTGTTTGTGGGCAAAGTAAAAATAGCAACACATGGAAAAAGGGTGTACATTACCAGCAATGCGTTGGTAAATATATAATAATTAAAAATTCAGAGAATATTTAATTTTTTTCTTTTGTGTTATGCAGAATACATAAAGTTGAAATGCTCTTTGAAAAATAAATAAATAAACAAATGAATGAATAAATAAATAAATAAATAACATAAAAACTTTCCTCTCTGCTCCACAGATCAATTGGTTTGATTACTGAGCATTTTATTATATATTTGAAGGAATTTTCTTTGCCTTTCCTTTGCTTCTGCTTCTACTCTCCCTTTTGGGAAAAATTGAACATGTTTTGTTTTATTTAAATCCAGTGACCTAAAGGTAATGCTCCAGAACCTGAGTGAGTTTCAATTTATGCGATTATTCTCTTATGCAGGATCCTGCCTATCACTGCTTTCTGTGAGAAAAATCAGCATAAATAGCAAACTTTTGTGTGTGCTATAAAATAAACAATGCATTCAGGAAAAATAATTTGGTACCAAGCTATTCCACAGTTTTCAGCATTGTTATTAATACAAAATTGTTATATTTGAAATGATTTGGCTTTTGTGATGTTAATCGGGCGTACAGGTAATAAGTAAATGGAGTTCCCAGGTACATGCAATTAGCCAGCCCTACAAAGAAAAGTAATCTGAGCACTGTTCTCAGTGTTAAGTCTGAGGGACCTCAACATGATTTTTTGAGGAAGACTCTTTGGATGCAGATGATCCCTGACTTATGATGGTTCTACTTGATGGCAGGGTGACTTTATGACAGGGTGAAAGTGATGTGCATTAACGGAAATAGCACTTTGAATTTTGCTCTTTTCCCAGGCTGCCTGTGCAGCATGGTACTCTCTCATAATTCTGAGCAGGGACCATAGCTTCCCATCAGCTGTGCAGCCGTGAGGGTGAGGAACCACCCTCTAGCGTGAGCTGTTGCCAGATGACTTTGCCCAACTGCAGGTTGTGTGTTTCTGGGCCCCTTTTAAGCAGGTAGGCTAAGCTGCAGTGTTTGGTAGTCAGCTGTATTAAATGCACATTCCACTTACAGAGGAGGGGCACCCCCTGTGTAAGTCAAGGAGCATCAGTACTTTGGAAAGACTGTAACCATAGCAATAATCGTGAAAATCATTTCTCCAAACAAACATTTCAGTATATTAAAAAGGATGAATTGACAAGTGGGAGGTGAATCATATAGGTTAGTCACATTTGAGATGATTATATTTTTAAAATTGGTTCTTTTAAAAACAAAACCCACATAAATTGAAGCATTGGATGATATTTCTGCAAAGTGGTGTCAGCAACACTTTAATCATTTATTGCTCACCAAGTATAACCACCAGATGTTCAAATTTTAAGGACATTCCACCCACTTCCAAAACTCCCAGTACAATCCTAATTACCCACTTTCAGCTACTCGTTTTTTTTTGCCCATGCCTGAAAACATTGTAAAACTGTCACCAAAGGGCCATGTGAATAAAACATGCTAGTAGAAGCTTGTACTTAATAAGCAGCTACTTTAAAGAGGAATTATGGGAAATCTAGAGCCAATATTGGACATAAAATAGTCTTAAGATCCAAAAGATGCCTTCTTAAAAGCGACTGAAATTTAATGGAAAGGAAACTATTTTGCAATTAGAACACCGATGTTCAGGCCCCAGTTCAGCCACTTAAGCATAAAGCCTTGAATAACTCACTCCTCTACCAACTAGGGATGGTAATATTCTCTCATGCCACTCTGGGGACTCAGGAGGCAGAAGTGAACAAATACATGAAATCATACTCAGTAAACTGAACACCTGCATAAGGCATAAACTGTATGTAGGAACTAAGAGAAGATCGTGTGTGTTGAATAGTAAATAGAAAAATGTACAGGCAGACCCCAAGTTATAAATATCTGAGTTACATAGAACTCACACTTACAAACACAGCCTATTTTAGTAAGTCCCCAAGTTACAACATCCTACTGACACAAGACTCAGACTTACAGAGATGTTACAGGTAATAGGTAAATGTTCCAACTTACATACAAGTTCAACTTAAGAACCAACCTACACACCTATCTCATTTATAAACTGGGAACTGGGTATATTTGACAAATGTTTAAGAGATAAAAGATGGCAAAAGTGTGGTCTCAGCAAATAACACACCAAATAAAATCCACCAGGCCCAGCAGCATAATTTATAACCCCAGTGCAAGAAGAAAATGTGAGGCCCCCTTTCAGAAATCAGGAAAAAAGTGTAGATAGAGCTTTCTTTCAGGCACCTGTCATGGTGTTTCACATTTGCTATTAGATGTTGTGCTGCTTGGTCAGGGTGCACTCACAGGGTGTGTACAGACCCCCATACGTGCTGGGCCCTCCTCATGCCTCAGAGCAAGGGGTCTATGCCCAGCCCCCACCTGATGGGGAGGCAACAGTAGGGATAGATGGCTGTAAGTCCATCCCAGGGAGGCAGGAAGGCTCCAAGTCCTCGAAGTATGTTCCATTATGTCATCAACTTTCACTTATGAAACCCAGGTCTAAAGATAAAATATTGAGGACTTCAAGATGGTGACTGAAAAGCATTAATTCCTCCTTAGAAGAAGGCACAGGGCTGCCTTCTAAGCACCAGGCTTGGCTAACAATACTAGTGACACAAATCCCTCTGTTGTCCACTGTGTTTGGGGTCCATCTTCAGGTGGAGGCTTGGTATACTCAGTAGGAAAGCAGACTCCAGAGGTAGACTGCTGATTTCCCACTCTGTTTTGCCTCTTACCAGCTGTGTAATTTGGAGCAAGTTATTTTTTTCTCTTTGGGCATCAGTTTCTCCATTTGTAAAACAAGGATCCTAATAATAATAATTACCAATTTCATAGGGTCATTGTGCAGATTAATGAATTGCTATAACTGTTTAGAATATTAAGTACTGTAGAAGTGTAGCTATTTTTCACATGAATCCACATTGCAGATCCATTATGATTCCAAAAATGAATGTGTTTGGAATCCTCACAAGAAGTAAAATTAGAAGAATAAAAAAGATAAAGAGAAAGAATGCAAAGAATAGCCAAAGAAAAATTGAGTGACTATATGTATTAATAAACTATAAGGCAAGAAGCATTTAACAAAGATAAAGTTGAACACTTCATTAAAATAAAATAAAGTATTACTACTTCAATAGGAATATATGATAATCCTAAACTCATATGCAATGAATAATATTGCCTTAAAACATATAAAACAATTGCTTTCTTTAGTTAGCAAAAGTTACCTCCATGCAATTCTTAGGCTACATTTTTAAAAATTTGATGAGGGCAGAATAATTGCTTTTTAAATAAATAAGTAAATAAATTGAATAAACTAAGAAATCCTAAAAATATCACACCATGAGCTTTTAACATGTTTCTCACTGCCAACATAAGCAGATTAAAAATTAGTACAGGATAGAAGATTTAAAATGCATAAATAAGAAATTAGCATATGGTGAATGCTATACGGAGGAATTGCACAATACACATTATTTTCAAGCTCTTTCACTTAAAAGTGACCATATGCTGCAACATAAAGAAAATATTAACAAATTTTCATTGATTAAAGTCAGGCCAAATGTATGTTTTCTGACCACAGTGCAAAGTAGCAAAAATTCAATAACAAAATGAGAACTAGAAAATCAGCATATGTTTGAAATTCAACAATACTCTTCTAAACGATGCATGGATGAAAGAAGAAAGCACAATAGTTATTTTGAGCTGAATAACTGTAAAAATATGACATCTGAAAATTGTGAGATGTAGATATACAATACTTGAGAAAATTTATTTCTTTTAAATATGTACATTAGAAAAAAAGAAAGAGGAGTGACAATCTAACTGAAAAAAATTAGAAAATAACACAAGCCAAAAAGAGAATGAACTAAATAATAAAGAAAAAGGCTAAAGTTAATACACTAACAAAAGTCAAAATAGAGGGTGGCCCCTGTGGCTCAAAGGGGTAGGGCGCCGGCCCCATATGCTGGAGATGGCGGGTTCAAATCCAGCCCCAGGCAAAAACTGCAAAAAAAAAAAAAAAAAAAGTCAAAATAGAAAGCATTTAAGAAGGAACAGAATATCTGAATTTTCCTAAAGAAAATAAACAATGATGAAAAATAACTAAATAAAATAAAACTGAATCAAATACTTATTTTAAAATTTCTTTCTAACTTGTCAAAAAAATAGTTAATTTAAAATATAATGCATCATGATCAAGCTTTGTATTGTAGGGATGCAAGGATTTTCTAACATTTTAAAAATAAATAAAGTTCAATAACTTATCACATTAAAAGAATAAAGAAGAAAACTCAAATGAAAGCCAGGTGCAGTGGCTCACACTTCTAACACCCCTATTCAGGAGGCTGAGGCAGTTGATTGCTTGGGGCGGGAGTTTGAGAGCTACCTGGGCAATATACTAAGACCCCCCATCTCTGAAAAAAAATTACATGAGCATTTCAATACTTTGTAGAAAATCATTTGAAAAAGTTCAACATCTATTAGTAATTACAATTCTTCATTAAAGTTTTAGTCTCTAACCACTAGCAAAAACAATCTATAAAAATCCTACATGACAGTAAATGGTGAAATGCAAAAAAGGTTTTTCTTTAGAGTGGGAAATAGGGTAAGAATGCCTACTGAAACCACTTCTATTCAACATTTTACTCTAAGCATTTGCTACAGCAATATGTATACAGATTTAAAAGTAAAAAATGTAAGCATTAGAAAGGAAAAATTGTCATTATTTAAAGATGATATAATTTTGTCAAGGTTAGATAAGTTCTAGAATTAATGAATAGGTTTAGCAAGTGTGCTGGGCACTGATTAATATACAAAGTCAATGTACTTCACACATCTATAGCAAACAATTAAAAAATAAAACATTTTAAAAGATACTATTTACAATAATACCAAAATTCAATATCTAGGAATACATCTAACCAAAGATACATACAACTTCTACAAATAAAACTATACAAAACATTTTTGAAAAAGTATAGAAGACATAAGTAAATGGAGAAGTATACTATGTCCATAATCTGAAAGACTCACTATTTCAAAGAATTTCAATTCTTCCCAAACTGATCCATAGGTTTAAAGCAATCACAATCACAATCCCAGTAGATATTTCCTGGAAACTGAGAAGTTATTTGTGAAACATATATGGAGAAAGTAAGAGACAGAATAGGCAGAACACCTTCTAATAAAAGGAACAAGGCAGGAGAAGGTCCTCTATGACATTTCAAAATATATGTATTATAAAGTTACAGTAACTGTGACTGGCAGTATTTGTGTAAGGACAGAAAACAGCAGAATAGAGTAGAAAACTGAGAGATTCACTCTATAGACACTTGAAGTTGACACACTAAGAATAATTAAGGACAACGGCATGTTCATTCCATGATGTGGAGTCAATTAGATAGCCATATGGGAAAAAATAAAAATTTACCTGTCCTTTGAACTATGATAAAAATATGAAGGCCAGGTGGATTATAGATACAAATACATAATGTAAAAACAACAAAGCTTCTATAATACAATTCAGGAAAATATCTTTGTGACTTGCAATAGGAAACAATTTCTTCATGAGAATAACAGGAAGCACTAAGCATAAAGAAAATGGTTAAAAAATTTGGCTGCATTCAAATTAAAAAACACTAGTCATCAAGTGCCCATTGACCCACAAATGGATCAATAAATTGTGGTATATGTAC
This sequence comes from Loris lydekkerianus, assembly GCA_963574355.1. Taxonomy (NCBI): domain Eukaryota; kingdom Metazoa; phylum Chordata; class Mammalia; order Primates; family Lorisidae; genus Loris; species Loris lydekkerianus. Next base: position 26,881 of record CAUYPK010105375.1, read on the forward strand.
ACCATGGAATATTATGCAGCCTTAAAGAAAGATGGAGACTGTACCTCGTTCATGTTTACATGGATGGAGCTGGAACATACTCTTCTTAGTAAAGTATCTCAAGAATGGAAAAAAAAGTATCCAATGTACTGAGCCCTACTATGAAACTAATTTATAGCTTTAATATGAAAGCTATAACCCAATTGTAACCTAAGAATATGGGGAAAGGGGAAAGTGAGGGAAGGGGTGGGAGGGAGGATGGGCAGAGGGAGGGTGATAGGTGGGACCACACCTATGGTGTATCATATGAGGATACATGTGAAACTTAGTAAATGTAGAATATACATGTCTTAACACAATAACTAAGAAAATGCCAGGAAGGTTATGTTAACCAGTGTGATCAAAATATGTCAAATGTTATATAAAACCAATGTACAGTGCCCATGATTGCATTAATGTACACAGCTATGATTTAATAATAAAAAACAAATTTAAAAAAAAAAAGAATATCTTTCTTTCACACCTGTAATCCCAGCACTCTGGGAGGCTGAGGTGGGTGGATTGCCTGAGCCCATGAGTACGAGACCAGCCTAAACCAGAACAAGACCCCATCTCTAAATATAGCTGGGCGTTGTGGCTGGCACCTATCCCAGCTACTCAAGAGGCTGAGGCAAGAGAATCATTTGAGCCCAAGAATTTGAGATTGCTGTGAGCTATGATGTAACAGAGTGAGACCCTGTCCAAAAAAAAAAAAGAGAAAGAAAGAAAGAAAGAAAGAAAAAAAAGAAAGAAAAGGAAAATCTGAAAGTTGGAAGGAAAGCTACCTTAGAGCAGTTATTTGTAACATATACAACCAATAAAGGGCTAATATCCAAAATATATTTATAATGACTAATAAGAAAAAGATCATAAAACTAACAGAAAAAAATTAGGCAGAGACTTGAGCAAACATTTCAGGAAAGAGCATATCCAAATGACCAATAAACATATGAAAAGATGTTCGGCCTTGGTAATCACCAGAGAAAGGCTAATGAAAGTACCTCTGTGTGATAGTTTTGTACACTCACTAGAACAGCGAAGGCTAAAAAGCCTGACAAGACCAAGAAGTAGCAAAGATTAAAGCAAAAGGAACCCAATTTCCTGCTAGTAGGAACATCATCTTCAGCATTTGAACATGAACATAACCTATGATGTAGCAATTTCTGCCTTTTAGGTACACACACAACAGAAGTTTGTGCACACTTACACCAAGAAACAAGTATGGACATGTTCATAGCATCATAATTCATAACAGCTAATAACCAAAATGTCCATCATCAGTGTAATGTATATATGAGGTCAGACAATTAAATTCATGAACTCAACCTAGAAAAAGTGCTACATACCTCATCCCTAAACATCATTACGGTCACCTTTAAAGCACTCCCCTGGGGAAGCTATGCACTGACACCAGCACCTAGGCCACCTGTCAAAGCATTTTTTCTAGGTTTAGTTCGCAGACTTAACTGTCCAACCTGTTGTATAAATGTTTATATGTAGCATATTCCTTCAACAGAATACTATACAGTGATAAAAATGAACTCCTAGTGTATAAAACAACAGGGATGAATCTCCAAAATATAATATAGACAAAATTCATACCCAAACAAATTCGTACCATATGATTCCAACTATGTAAAGTCCAAAAGCAGGTACAATTATTATCGTAATATTATTACAATTATCCACAAAGACTACAATTACTAATAATGCTAGAAATTTAGTCTTTATTTTTAGGAAGAGAAGGAACTGTATTAGGTACTAAGGAAACAAAGAAAGGAATTCTTTCCTTACGAATCTCACAATCTAATGAGCTCATGTACAAAAGCAATGCATTGTAAACTGGAAACATACTAAACCATTATAACTTAATTATTTTTGATATAGCTAAGAAGTTGATACTTAAAGTCTTTTTTCTGACATTTAGTCATCAGGCAATAAATATCATTTCATTAACTGAAACTCATTAAGCAAGGCAAGTGTTGAGTTTCTATCAAGAGTATGGCAGATGGGATGGAGTGAAACTTCCTTATATCTCACTTCTCCTCATTTCATCTGAATGCAGCCTAAATGACTTTCCCAAGTCAGCAGGAGAGAATTATAGAATACCCCAGATAATGGAACCTCAATGTGTTTATTTCATCATCATCCTCTCTCTTTTGGAAAGAACTCAAGCAGAGTGCAACCATAACTTATTCCCTGAGACCAGGAACCATGATTTGGCTTTAAAAAAACAATTAATAATAACCACAGCAACAACAGGAGCAAAAACAGCAACAATAACACCCTGATAGTAAGTTTCCGAGCTCGTGCCCATTAGTAAAATATTCACATATAGTCAAAAGCGTACTATTAAGAAATTATGCTTACCTACCACAAGTGAAAAAAATCACTCTCTAAATTGAAAACTTGAAAAGCTACATCTTTTGCAAATAATCCATTTGTAGCACAGACACAATAAAAAGTCTGTATTACTTACATTTTAGTTTCCTTTAAAATTCCCTGATTATTTTTACAGAGCAATACATCTTTTTTACATTTTTAATAGAGTATTTGCTGCCTATCTGGCTTCTGAACTGCTAAAAAGGTAATCAGTATTATAATCGTATCTAAATAGTTTCCAAGGACCATTCATCTGTAGGTCAAAACATGACATTACTTAAATAGATGACTTGGAAGTTCAAATGATTTAAGTTTAAAAAGAGTAAAAAATATAAAGATATCAAATGACTGAAAACTAAAGAACAGGTTTTTTCCTTCACTATTGATTACCACTGTGTTGTGAGATATAAACTGTATTCCAGTCAGATTGATTTCCCTTTTGTTTTTAGGCAAACAACATTTATGTTTAAGAACAGAAAAACAAGAAACACACCTACCTTTTCACCCGTTTTCACACTCTTCGAATTCAATTAGCCAATAAAGTAAGATTTTTGCATATGGATGATGGAATGCTCTTCTCTGACCCTGATATAGCCCAGGAAAAATCTTCCTTTGGATGTCACATAGATATTACACATAATAACACATTAAACTTGTACTTGCTCAAGTTTTTTTTTTTTATTTTGAGACAGAGTCTCACTATGTCGCCCTGTTGTCACAGCTCACAACAACTTCAAACTCTCGAGCTTAAGCGATTCTTTTGCCTCAGCCTTCCAAGTAGCTGGGACTACAGGTGCCCGCCACAATGCCTGGCTATTTTTTTGTTGCAGTTGTCGTTGTTTAGCTGGCCTGGTCTGGGTTCGAACACGCCAACCACTGCTACAGACACAAAATCTCTGCTCAAGTTTTGATGGAGTATTTACATAGGAGTAGAATTCCAAGTTTAAGGATACGCATGCTATGTGAACTTTAGCAAATGGTGCCCAATTTTCCTCCAGATCGATTATCTCAATTTGCTTTCCATGCATTTACTTCATGTATTTTTACTTTGATATTGTTGTGGATTGAATGTGTCCTCCCGAATTTCTTATTGGAATCCTAATCCTGAAGAAGATGCTATTAGGACTTTGGAAGGCGGTTAGGTCATGAGGTGGAGCCCCCATGAACAGGATTGATGCGCTTATAAAGGAAGCCCTAGAGCCCTCTATGTCTCTACCCCAGAACAGTACTAAAGACAATTGGCAATCCGCATCCTGATCTCACTTCCAGCCTCCAGAACTATAAATGTTCACGGTACAAGCCCACTAGTCTACAGTAACTTGTTATAACGAGCTTAGCTATAATTGCAAATGGCATATATTTTTAAAATGTTATTTTATCAGTATGATTAATATATAAAAATACTATAAATATTTTTATTCTTTTTTTTTTTTTAGTTTTTTTATTGTTAAAACATAGCTGTGTACATTAGTGCAATCGCCTGTACCCATTCTAAGATGCACCATAGATGTGGCCCCATCTATTACCCTCCCTCCACCAAAACCTCCCCCCTCCCTTCCCCTCCCTTGGCCCTTTCCCAATAAACTTGTGCTATAGTTGGGTTATAGTCTTCATGTGAAAGCTATAATTTAGCTTCATAGTAGGGCTGAGTACATTGGTTACTTTTTCTTCCATTCCTGAGATACTTTGCTAAGAAAAATATGTTCCAGCTCCATCCATGTAAGCGTGAAAGAAGTAAAGTCTCCATCTTTCTTTAAGGCTGCATAGTATTCCATGGTGTACATGTACCACAGTTTGCTAGTCCATTCGTGGGTGGATGGACACTTGGGCTTCTTCCATGACTTAGCAATTATGAATTGGGCT
>CAUYPK010105377.1:0-33773 GCA_963574355.1 Loris lydekkerianus
CCATCCCCCAGCCAATGGACCTCTTAAAAATAGAAAATGACCTGTATTAACTTCCTGTTTAAACAGCTTTGCGCCCCCCCCCCCCATTTCATTGTTCATTTCACTGTTCCCACTCTCACCTTTCCCTTCCAGCCACACTGGCCCTCCCTCAATTCCTCTAATGAGCCACTTGGCTACAGGCACCACCCAAATATCCTTATTTTTGTTCTACCTCTTGACTTTGAGCTTCCCTAAGAATTTGTCCTTAAAGAGAGCCTGCACCTCGCAGGTCACTCAGCTACAATCCACTGTTACTGTCCTGCATCCCTGTTGAGGGGGAGTCACATGTGGACAAGGAGAGGAATTTAGTCTTTTGCAGTTTTTAGTGGACCTGTGTGTTTCTCTGCGCTGTGACCTTCACAAGTTATTTTCCTAGTTTCTTCCCATTCTAGTTACCCAAGCAAGAAACCGGAGTCTCATTCTTTCTCTGACCCAACTCAACATTCATATCCAAGCCAGTACAAAAAGTGTCAATTCTCTCTAGCCTCTGTCTCCTTTTTTAATTCCTGACTTCCATTATTTTAGTTTAGAATGTTATCTTTCTGGACCACTAAACTGGGACTCCAACCTTGTCCGACTCTAAATCCATTCAACACACTTGTTCAAGTGATTTTCTAAACAACTATGATTGCCTCTAAATCTTTTTTAATCTCTCATGAGTGGTTTAAGAATAAAATAAAAAATCCCACATCTTATTTCTCCTAAATTTCAACCTTATTGAATGTGTTTGCAATTACTACAACTCATCTTCACATTTTCAACCATGTTATATCTTCTATTCCTGAAATATTCTTTTTTTTTTTGACACAGAGTCTCACTTTGTCACTCAATAGAGTGCTGTGACATCACAGCTCACAGCAATCTCCAACTCTTGGGCTTAGGCAATTCTCTTGCCTCAGCCTCCAAATAGCTGGAACTACAGGCACCTGCCACAATGCCAAGCTATTTTTTTGTTTATTTGGCCGGGGTCGGGTTTGAACCCAACACCCTTGGGGCAGGCATCCTACTCACTGAGCCACAGGTGCCGCCCAGGAGGGTATAATTTTAAAAGGATGTGAATTAGGTAACTCTCCCTGAGCACTCAATTGCTATATACTTGCAACTGTCATAGCACTTATCACATTTTTATACCATTATCTCCTTAGCTGCCTGTCTTCCGTTTTAGGTGGAAATTCATTGAACTAAAGTTTAGAGAAATTAAGTAACATGCACAAGTAAAATGTGAAAGAAAAGGCAGTGTCAAAATTCCAGTCCAGGCCTTTAGACTCTCAAATTTATTACTGTATTTAAAACATAAATTACATTTTTTTTTTTGAGACAGAGTCTCACTATGTCACCCTCAGTAGAGTGCTGTGGTGTCACAGCTCACAGCAACCTCAAACCCTTAGGCTTAAACAATTCTCTTGCCTCAGCCTCCCAAGTATCTGGGACTACAGGCACCTGCCAAAATGCTCGGCTATTTGTTGTTGTTGTTGTCATTGTTGTTTAGCAGGCCTGGGTTGGGTTTGAACCCACCAGCCCTGGTGTATGTGGCAGGCACCCTAACCGCTGACCTACAGGCGCCAAGCCATTACTACATTCTTAATAGCTATACAACCTATACCAGGCATTTACGAAGTATTATTAAGTACAGAATCTGATAACATGTTTTCACAAATGGGTAAGAATAATTTGTAATTATCATTCTGTAAGTTTTTAAACATTTTTTATAATAGGAATGACATTAAAATAATGAGACTTTTTTTTTTTTTGAAACAGAATCTCACTTTGTCACCCTTAATAGAGTGCTGTAGCATCACAGCTCACAGTAACCTCAAACTCTTGGGCTCAAGTGATCCTCTTGTCTCAGTTTTTCATTTTTAGTATACACAGGGTCTCACTCTTGCTCAGCCTGGTCCCAAACTTGTGAACTCAAATGATCTACCTACCTCAACCTCCCAAAGGTACAGGCGTGAGCCACTGTACCCGGCCTAAAATAATGAGACTTTTAAAAATAGGGAAGCAGATATCTAGGGGATGATCCCAGTGAGAAGTGATACATGTGTTTTTTAAGAGCATATTCTAGCATGAGTAGGCCATTAAGGCAGGATATTCATGAAAGAACATAGACAATCTGTTATTTAGAAGAGCTTCAGTTCTGTAAGGTTCAAGGCCTATACTTTTATTTAAAATTATTATAATATACAGTTATAAAATCTTAAACCACCTGTATACAAATTACTGTTAGAGGACATGTTTTTATTCTTTGTTTCTGAGGTAAGAACTGTATCTATATCACTGAGATAACTTATTACAATATCCTAGTTCATTTGTTTTGACAGAACACTCATTGTAAAGAAGAACAGGTTGAACATGAAAGGAATGCCTTTATTCAAAATAAATATATAAAATAACAAATAAATAAATAAAATTAAATCCCCCAAACCAGGTACAGTGGCTCATCCCTATAATACCAGCACTTTGAGAGGTCAAGGCAGGACGATCTCTTGAGGCCAGGATTTCTAGACCAGCCTAAGCAACATAATAAGACCTGGCCTTTACACAAAATAAAAAGATTGGACGGCCTAGTAAAAAAAAAATTTCCCAGAAGAGGAAGGCAGGCCTCTCTATATACATAGGGCCTACCCAGAAAAATGAAATAAAAGAAGATCTACACTAAGTCATATTTTCATAATATCTCAGACCACCAGAGATAGAGAAAGTGCTAGAAGTTTCCACAGAAGGAAAAGATTAGTCCCATATGTGAAGATTCTGGAATGAGAGTGGCAGTGGAATTCCCAGGAACATCATTGGAAACTGGCAGACAATGGAGCAAGGGCTCAATATTTCAAGGAAAAATAATTTTTCAACCTACAACTCTCTATCTCACCAAACTATGAGTCCAATGAGAGAGTAGAATCAAGATATCGTCACTTCCTGGCCACCCTCACTCTGTGGCCGTTAGAGACCATGCTCCACCAAAACAAGAGGGTAACCCCGGGAAGAGTAGGACAGGAGAGTCAGGAGAAAGGGGGTTCAGCCCCAGGAGAGAGGCGAAAGTAGCCTCAGGACAGCATATGCACCCGGAGAGTGCCAGTCCACAAAGGAACTGGGGCCAGAAGGCTGGGGGGGGGGAGGGGGGGTCCAGGGGAAGAGGACACTACAGGTAGACCACCTGCTGTGTGTGACCACACAGAAAATCTCCCGCAGGGGGCTTTGCAATTCAGGTGGATTTTGCAATTCAGGTGCAATTCACTCTTGCACTGCTGAGTGCAATTACTGTATTGATAATGCAGCAATAATGACATGGGAAATGGAGCAAACGAGAAATCAAATAGCAGCAGAGAGGAATGTAGTACAAATGCCTCACTTAGCTCAACTGTGAGCAAGACTTAAATAGTAATAATGAGGTAATAAAAAAATATTGGCTGAAGCAACATTTTGATATGTTCACAGGCTTGAATTTCGAAAGTAGAATGATATAAGCGTATAATACCAGGCCAGGTGCTGTTGCTCAGGCCTATAATCCTAGCACTGTGGGAAGTCGAGGCAGGTAGATAGCTTCGGCTCAGGAGTTCGAGATCAGCCTGACCAACACAGTGAGACCCCATTTCTTTAAAAAAAAAAAAAAAAAAAAAAACAACACTGGATATGGTGGCACATACCTCAGGAAGCTGAGGTAGAAGGATCAGTTGAGCCGAGGAGCTTGAGGTTGCCGTGTGCTATGATAGGGCCACTGCACTCCAGCCTGGGAGACAAAGCGAGACCACTGTCTCCAAAAACAAAAAACGCATGCAAATATGCAATGTAACAAAGAATATCTTAATAGAATCAAAAGACAGTAAATCGTAGAATGAGCTTTGAATACCTGTGGCTTACTAAAAAAGCTAACATACTTTCCAAAGCTTGCTGCCCTGCCAAAAATTAGAATTTTACATGTAAGCAGTTCGTTTCCTAGATGTGATCTAACTATAAACAGAGTATCTTCCCAGTCCAAAATTCTCTGACAGATACAATAAGATTTAAGGATCTAAAGAATCAGTAACTGTATCAATTCTCCATTTAAACAAACAAAAGAGAAGGAAAAGAAAGAAAAAAATGTTCTAGTTGAGGTGACTTTGGAGAAATGACAAAACTCCAAAAGTAATTTTTCCCATCCCATTTCAAGCATTTCTTCAGTTAAAAAGACAAGTGACCTTAAAAAAAAAAACTCGATTCTGTCTCAGTGTGGTAGCTCACACTGCAGTGAGCTATGATCATGCCACTGCACTCCAGCCTGAATGACAGAGGGAGAACATTTCTAGAAAATAAAAATAAAAATAACTTGATTCTAAAATTTATTTTTTAGCTAATATAATTATGTATGTTATAATTTAGAAAAAAATTATACTTTGTGAAAGCACAAAAATGCCATAAATAATGGCTTCAATATAATCTTATAGAAAGGTTTTAGAAATAGACATAATAGCCCCTTTAATAGATTTAATTTTTCTTACCAATATTCTCAGTATTTACATCAAGGAGATTCCCTGAATGTTAAAGAGGACCCGGATATGATAGCTACACAGACACTTATTCCTCCTTTACAACTTAAAAAAATCTCAATGTTATTTAAAACATAAATGTATTACTACAAAGAGATATTTGTAATTATTGTCTTTAAAAGACATGCCAGTGAACACTTTGGCCTTATGAAAAAATGTTTTGTTGAGCCAGATGAAATAGGAACATAGAACATACCTACAAGGAAGAAAGGAAAAAAAGACATAATACTACTTTTGTGTACTTTTAGGAATAGAATAGATTTGGGGGAAATAGCTAGGAATACTTTGGTTAAAACATAAGCAGTCTTTGATTAATTTAAATGTTCTGAATTCAACACATACTTATTTGGTACCATGTTCTAAGTACTTTGCAAGACACTTGGTATAACAGACCAGAAAAGGTCCCCACCCTTTTGTAATTATAAAGTAATGGAAATGTCATTCAAAACTATCTTCTATTTTTTGTGATTCCATTCTTATTAAGCAACTTCTGAAATAGAAATTCATATACCCCCAAAACTTAATACTCATAAAACAATATCTTATATTGCCAAAAACAGTTTTCTAGCCAAAGTATCCATATAACCCTATTTAAACTAATAAATCATTCAGGTTTCTACGTCAGTCTTTCATGAGTTTAGTTAACTTGAGTGAATCCCAAAACTTAGTCAATTCTAACGTAATTTTTGAAACTTCAGAGCTGAGAATCAAATATAATAGAAGTGGAATGTGTCCATATAAATATCACTGAAGTATTTAATTTATCCTCTCATAAAATACCTTTCATGCCCTTTAATTCATTAAACTATTATGAATAAATAAGATAGCATTCTCAAATTTTAATGGCAGATATGTCAAAAGACTCTCTGATTCAGCAGGTCAGGCGTAGGAGGTGATATTCAGGCTTCTGTCCACAGACCACAAGGGCATACAACACATCTGGCACAATAGCTGCTCAACCCAGCTAACTATTTCCTCCCATATATATATATATGTATATATTTTTTTTTGAGACAGAGTGTCACGCCCTTGGTAGAGTACCATGGTGTCACAGCTCACAGGCACCTCCAACTCTTGGGCTTAAGCGATTCTCTTGCCTCAGCCTTCCAAGCAGCTGGGACTACAGGCGCCAGCCACAATGCCTGGCTATTTTTGGTTGCAGTTGTCATTGCTGTTTAACTGGCCCAGGCTGGGCTCGAACCCAGCAGCCTAGGCGTACGCGGACTCGCTCTACCCACTGAGCTATGGGCGTTGCCCATGTATGTTATGTTTTATCCCTCTTAATAATCTCACCTTTCTTGGGACCAAAGACAATGTCCTTCAAAGTTCTAGGCAGAATACCCTCCATATGAGAGGCCTTAAATTTAGGTCAATTGAATTAAGGCAATCCTGTTTTTAACAGCAGGTACTCCTTTGCTTACAGAGACAACTGTATCTTCCTCTGAACTAATTTACTGTAAACTGAAAAGTATTTGTCAAAAAGCTGAAAAAATCCAGAAAGCTCTCGATCTATTTTTTTAAGATACTGTATTTGCACCAAACTCCAGTGCATTTTCTCATTTTTCCTCATGCTGACTTATCAAATCTTCTAAAACAGTGGTTCTCAAGCTGTGGGTCGCGACCCCTTTGTTCCATTTGTAACAACATGGCAATTAGGAAGGTTGAGAACTACTGTTCTGAAAGAAAAAAAAGTACGTAATTGTTAGTTTATGTCCTAATAGTGCCCCTTTTTTGGTAAATAAATATGAATTTAATAAATAAAAATAATTCATAGTTTTCCAGGCAAGTTTTAAAATTAATCTTTTCTTAATAGGCACCTTCTACTTTTCAAGTAACACGATAAAGTTTTAAGGACATCTTAGTAAAAGGTAACGCCTGTAAAATAATACCGGCTTCTCTAATTAATAATTCTATATAACAATCATAGTATTCCTGGTATTATTAGGCAGATAACTAGCTGGCACAGTTTCACCTGTTTCCGCTGCTCATTTAGGCACCACCTTAATCGCAGGCTTGTTTTTTGTCCCTTGTAAATATTAGCTGTTGACCTGACTACCCTTCATCCCACGCTGAGAAAAATGGTTTGTTCCCAAGTGCTTTGAGCACCCCAGAAAGAAAACAAAGAAGGAATGTTATTTTGTTTCTTAGGTGTTTTCCTTTACTGTTTCAAGGGGTGTCGTTTTTTGTTTTGGGGTTGTCTCTGATCATCACTTAACACAATTATTTTGAGTAATTAAGCGTCTGGTAACCACAGAGCAGGTTTTGAATAATCTAAAACAAGTTAAAGGTCTTGCGAATAAACGTGAACAGTCGGTTTTTCTCGTCTCCTCGGCGGCAACTCACGAACCCTTGCGATCTGGCGACCGTCAGCCTCGCTGCGCGGTCCCCCCTCCGCGGGTGGCGACCTGGGGGCCGGCGGGTCCCCGGGGCCGCGGGAGGGGCCCGGCCGGCGCGCAGCGGCCCGACTCGTCTCCGCTTGGTTTTGCCTTTTCGTCTTTATTATTGTTATGTATTTTTTTAAGACAAGACACCAGGCGGGTTGTGGGCACTGAACGGCCGCCGGACAGGCATTTCAGACCCCTGAGAGGCGCCAAGGGAGCGACTCGGACCTCCAGGCCACAGCCTCCCCGGTCCTCACTACGGAGGCAAAATGGTGGCCGCGCCTACGGCCGCCGACAGGGTGGGCCCGGGCGGGGCTTCGGCGCCACCGGAGAGGATCCGGCCAGATTCCGGCGGCCACAACTTGTCCTCACCCAGCCCGCTGTCCCCCGCCCCCACCTCCGGGCCTGGACAGCGGCCGGCGCGGCCCCGGGACCCCGGCGAGGGCGTGGGGGTGGCGGGCACTTCCCGCGACCGCGAACAAGGACGCCATTATCAGCTCCGGCTGGCGACGCCTCCGCCGCAGCCCGGCGCGGCCTCGGAGGCGGGGGTGGGAGAAGAGGGAGGAGAGGCGGAGCCCAGACGCCGGCCCGCGGGGACCGCGACGCGGCGGCCTCCCCGGAGGGTGTGCCCCTCGCCGGTCCCCCTCTCCCCGCGGTGGGAGCTCAAGGTGGAGGGTGACTCAGCCGCACCCGGGGCTCCCCCGTGCGGCCCGGGGTCGCGGCGGGCGGCGAGGGCAGCCGCCCCTCGGCGCCCCCGCCTTACCTTCCCGCTCTCTCTCGTCCGCCATCTTGTGCGGAGCCCGTCTCCCGGGAGACCCTAACGTTACTCCGGCCCCCGCCGCGAGCCCGGCTGGGAGTAGGGGCCGCTCCGAGCCCGGGGGCGGGAGACCCTCGGCTTGGGGCTGGGGAGGCTCCGCGCGACCCTCCCGCGGGCAGGACCCTGCCTGCCGCCCGCGATCGGCCCGCCGCGCCTCCCGGCCGCGTCCTTTCTCTGCAGAACCCAGGCCTGAGCCAGGGTTTCTCTGCACCTGGGAAAATGACTAACTCATGAGGTCCCGATCCATCTGAGAACAGCCCCCAACACACAACACACACCCTGCCCCCTCCCATCCTCTGGGAACAACGCGGCATTGCTCGAGTTTTGTGTTTAACTGTAGATTTAAAAGCAGCAGTAGAGCTCGGCTTCCAAGGGCGCGATAGAACCAGCCCTCCGCCAGCCTCCTTCGCCTGCCCCCTCCGCCCGCCTTGCGCGGGGCAGTGGCCCGGGCGGCTGCGGAAAGGCTGTGCTGCCCCGCTGCTGCTCCGCGTTTCCTCCCTTGCGGCCCCTGTCGCCCTCGCCCAGAGCGCGACAGCACAGCCTAGGACAGCTGCAGCTAAAACGGAAAAACTAGGCCGGGTGCAAGAGGAAACCAGAGCCGCTCGACTATTATTACGGGCGGGGGAAAAATAGCTGGAGACAAAACGCGTGCAAATTAGGCGCAAACATTGCGTCGTCAAGGCTGCAATTTCTAATACAAAATAGAAGGTTCTCATGGCAACCAAAACGTGCCCATGTGGCCCAACTAACACGAAAACGTTCTTAGTTGTGCTTTTGACGTGACCTCCGGTTAAAGTTGCAATGGAAGTTCTAAACCCATTGCTGAAACTACGGCTGTATAGCAGGATGTTTAATTTTTGTCTGATTTTAAGGACGCGTTTACTAGAATATTTTCTTTTTAAAGACTTTTGATGCCTAATATTCATGCCTAATGTTCAAACAAGTACCTTTAAAACTAATCTTAAATGACATATTAGTGCACGTGTACTAATTAAACGACGTGATGTTATGTAAAAGCAATTGATAAACTGTCAGCTGTAAATTATAGCTTTTGAAAAGCAAGGTTTTAGTATTTAATGATTTTATCAGCAGTGTTTTTAACGCTTATTAATTATGGTTCTATAATCTCTCAGGAAATCCTAAAGTAAATAGACTACATATTCCTCTTTATTTAAAAAAAAAAAAAAAGTATTCTTTCCATAGAAGAGATTTATTTGGTGATGTGGAAATCTATTTGAAACTTAATATAAACAACTGGGCCATCACAAAATGACTCACGAGAGAGGAAAGCTGCTTATATAAAATGACTACATTTGTATACAGTCAATGGTTAACACCCAAAAATACAGAAAAGTAATCTTTAGCATTCATTAATATCTAAGTTTCATTTTCAATATGGTCTGTTTATTTGTTTTTAAAGACTTTCTCCATAAAAATAACGAAGGACTTTGAAACAAGCATGGGAAACCCCAACTCTGCACTCAGGCTTACTGTTCACTCACTGTGCCTTTTGTAGACCAACAGTTTCTTTTTCTGGAATGACTTTCCCTCCTCTGACCTTGTCCCAACAGTCACCCTCCCACAGACACAACATTTGTCCCCTCCTGGTTGTCCTGAAGGAAACCTCCTTGAAGCTTTCCCACTTCTGTGGCCCCAAAACTGTTACAGCCTTTTGTCTTGATTTGCAAAGACTTTCCTTCGTTTACTGGCTTCCACCTACCAAACTTTAACCTCTTGAGGACAGGCACTGCTTTTTCAGCCATATATTTCTAGTGTCTAGAAAAAAATCTCTGTCTGAAATAATATGTATATATCTTAAAAATTAATATGAGTGAAGGGACATCGAAAAAATGGGGAAAAAAACTAAGACAGGAGTTAATCTTCTCAATGACTTTTGTAAAAGACCCATATTCAGATTTACTGCAATTAAGACAGATTTTCATTTTACATTATATTTTTGTCTCAGTATTGGTAGTTGATGCTAATACAATTAAATTCTTACATAAACATTTATAAATAAAAACTAAATTATTATTTTAAGAGTTGAACAGATTTCTTTGCAACCTCCCTCGTGTTTTTATATTTTTCACTAACTTTATTCAGCAAAGCTTTCTATTATTTAAATTAAGTATTTCAAACCACATCAATCTTTTATTTCTCTGAATTCCTAGAGCACATTTACAATACTGTTTCTCTAAAAAAATATTTAAGATGTTAATTAACCCATCCTCCCACCCTGAGTTTGAAGGATAAGTAGTAGCCTTCAGATTTATATATCTTTTTTTTGTCTCACTTTATTGCCCTTAGTAGAGTGCAGTGGCGTCACAGCTCACAGCAGCCTCCAACTCCTGGGCTTAGACATTCTCCTGCCTCAGCCTTCCGAGTAGCTGGGACTACAGGCGCCTGCCACAACGTTTTGGCTGCAGTTTGACTGGGGCTGGGTTCGAACCTGCCACCCTCTGTATATGGGGCCTGCACCCTACCCACTGAGTCCCAGGCACTGCCCTATATATCCTTCTTTATATACTCACAGTACCTATCTTAATTGGGGCACATTATTAGGTGCTCATACATAACTTTTCAACTGCCTAACTTGCTGATTAGACATAAATGTATATGTTAACTTTCCATAAGGTGAAAATGATTATCCAAGTAACAAAATAAAGGACTATAATGCCAATGAGTAAATCCTGTATATTATGCTATTTAATTTGACTTTCAATTCTCCTTGGTTGTGAGAACTTGATTATCTATTATATTACACTTTTTAAAAATGTCAGAATGTCAGGGAGTACACACATTTTGGTTACAAAATTTGTTGGTGTACAGATTGAGTCAAAGTTGTAAGGGTGCCCTTCACCCAAACAGAGTTCACTGTACCCATCCCTTCCAACTCCCTACCTCCCCTTGATTTTCACTGAGTTTTACTTCAATACGTACACGAAGTGTTGAACAATTAGTTCCATTTTAGTATTGAGGACATGTGGTGTTTGTTTATCCATTCTTGTGATACTTCACTTAGAAGAATGATCTCCAGTTCCATCCAGGTTGTCACAAAGATACTAGCTCAGCACTTTTAAAAATTTTTTTAGAGACAGAGTCTCACTTTGTTGTCCACGGTAAAGTGCAGTAGCATCACAGCTCACAGCAACCTCCAGCTCTTGGGCTTAGGCAATTCTCTTGCCTCAGCCTCCCGAGTAGGCTTAGCACATTTTATCACTGAGTGATACTCCATTGTAAATACATACTACATTTTATTAATCCATTAATATATTGGTGGGCACTTGGATTGTTCCCACAACTTTGTGATATTACATTATACTTTAACTCTTTTTAAAGGTCTTTAGCTTGCTTTGGACCAGAAATACATTTTATTTCTGAGCGATAGCTTGAGTAACTAGTAATATTGCATGCTGCTAAAGCATTCTTTCTCTTAAGAATCTCATGATGGGGTGGCACCTGTGGCTCAAAGGAGTAGAGCGCTGGCCCCATATGCCAGAGGTGGCGGGTTAAAACCCAGCCCCAGAAAAAAAAAAAAAAAAAAAAAAGAATCTTATGATTTTCAGGAATTCAGAATTAGAAAATTGTAATATTTTGAGCCCACTCGTGAATATTTAGTAAACGGGACTAAATCAAAAAAGGACACAGTTTTGGACAATGACACATATTTGATTAATTATTTATAGGATCAGATGGACATCTACAGATTATGTCCTTTTGCATGTTTGAATTTATAGTGAGTTAAATCTGTTTAGACAGGTATTAGTACCATGTCCATGAGGAATATAGAAAATGTTTCTTTTTAATACAATTGACTCAGTTATTTCAGTATGCCTACTTCTTTTAGAATGGAGAAAATTAAAATAATATTATCAGAAATATTTTTTTAAGCTGGATTTTTCTTGGGCATTGCCACATACTGACCTATCAATCCTGACCTTATGCAAATCTTATAATCTCAATAAAACTTAGTTAACTGAGAAAAATAGAAATAACAATGTTCAAAGTTCTTATCTTACAGTTTTCATGAAACTCAATAGAGTAACTGAAATCTTTGAAAAGTTTTAAAGAATGTTCAAGGAAATCCACTGTCTTTAAGTGAAACAGTCCTCCATAGGAAGCACTTAGAGTTCACACCCTAACTTCTGTCCTGAGATCCACCTTCCATTTGGAGAGTTTGCTTTTCCACTGCTTCTGACTTCAGAGTTTACACTATTGCCTACTAATAGTTATTAAGTATGAAATACCCAGTTTCCTTATGTTCTAAGTTTGCAGTTTTGGCCAGGGTCGGGTTTGAACCCACCACCTCTGGTATATGGGGCCAGCACTCTACTCCTTGAGCCACAGGCACTGCCCTTAAGTACTAAGTTTTTGACAGTTGATAGCTCTGGCATTTCTTTTTGACACTTTTTGTTTTATTTTTATTGTGATGATCTTTCAATTTTTCTTTCTTTCTTTTTTTTTTTTTTTTTTTTTTGTAGACTCGGTAGAGTGCCATGGCATCACACAGCTCACAGCAACCTCCAACTCCTGGGCCTAGGTGATTCTCCTGCCTCAGCCTCCCAAGTAGCTTGGACCACAGGCAATCTTCCCATTTTTTTTAGAGCAGTTTTTGTGAAACAATGGATTAAATCTAAAATTCATGTCATTTTCAAATACAAGTTCCTGTTGTGGAATGAATGCAGCACAGACAGCTCAAAATATCAATGAGATGTTTGGGAAGGATGTGGTTGTTAAACACACAGTGTGTCCATGGTGTGAGAGTTTCCATTCTAGTGATTTTAATCTTGGAAATGAACCGCTTGAGCGACCTCAGACCAGGGTGGATAACAATGACCTGAAAGCCGTAGTGGAAGCAAATCCATCTCAACCTACATGTGAATTGGCAGTAGGGTTTGGTGTTACTATTCTAACAATAGTGGACCGTTTAAAACAAATTGGCAAGGTAAAGGAAGATGGATAGATGGCTTCTGCATTAAATGAGCAGAGAGATTCCAGAGAGAAATGGTCTGGAAGCTTGCCTTTATTTGCTGTCATAACATAAAGGCAAACCCTTTCTATACCATATGGTTATGGGTGATGAAAAATGGATTCTTTTTTTATTATTAAATCATAGCTGTGTACATTAATGCAATCATGGGGTACCATGCGCTGGTTTTATATACAATTTTAAATATTTTCATCACACTGGTTAACACAGCCTTCCTGGCATTTTCTTAGTCATAGTGTTAAGACATTTATATTCTACATTTAGTAAGTTTCACATGTACCCTTGTAAGATGCACCGTAGGTGTGGTCCTACCAAAATGGATTCTTTTTGACAGTAGCAAGCATGTGGCACAATGGCTGGATAAATATGAAACACTGAAACAGTCCAAAACTCAGTATTGATCAAAAAAAGCTAATAGTATCTGTTTGGTGGCCCAGTGCTGGTATTATCCACAATCGTTTCCTGACACCTGCTCAGTCTATCACAGCAGATGTCTACTGCAACCATTTGGGGAAAATGATGAGGATGCTTGTGATAAGCAGTGGACATCGGTCAACAGAGAGACTCCAATCCTCTTGCAAGACAATGCTCTACCACATGTCACACAAACATCGTTGTTCAAACTGCAGATGCTGGACTTGAAAACTGTCATCCACCGTATTGCACCAACTGACAACCACTTCTTCCAGCCTTTGGATCACTTCTTGCAAGGGAAAATATTCAATTCTCAACAAGCTGTGGAACATGGCCTTGCTCAATCACTGCTTGCTCTCCAGGCCTCTTTGCTGCTGGCATACACAAGCTACTGTTAAGATGCCAAAACTGTGTTGATAGTTGAGGCTCATACTTGGCTTAAGTGTACTGCTTCTTGTTAGAGATACAATAAACTAAACTTTGGGGGGGGTTGTTTATTTATTTATGCATTTTGAGATAGAGTCTCACTTTGTCATCCTCAGTAGAGTGCCATGGCAACATAACTCACAGCAACTTCAAACTCTTGGACTCAAGTGATACTCGTGTCTCAACCTCCCAAGCAGCCGGGACTACAAGTGCCTGTCACCATGCTTGGCTAGTTTTAGAGATGGGGTCTCATTCTTGCTTAGGCTGCTCTGAAACTAAGCTCAAGCTATCTACCTGCCCCAGCCTCCCAGAGTACTGGCATTATAGGCATGAGCCACTGTGCCTGGCAATAAACTAAATTTTTGATTCAAAATCAGACATTTCACATTTAATGGCCTAAATATAATCTGCTGCCTATATATCATGTGATCTAGTTTGCACGAAATGTTAGGTTAGTGCAAAAGGAATTGTTGTTTGGGGCCATGAATTTTTAAAATCATTTTAACCAGGTTTAAACACATTATTAATCAAAATAGGAACAATTACAATCAACACACTGTTGCCAATGAGAAATAAGTTTGTTTATTCCTGTAGCATAACAATCTATGCTTCAGAATTCCACAAACTCTTAGAAAGCATTTTCTGCCTCCTTCTGCTTGTGGAAACATTTTCCCTGCAAAAATAAGTTGTCGAGATGCTTGAAAAAATGGTAGCCAGTTGGCAAGAGGTCAAGTGAATATGGTGGAATATCGTAGCCCAATTGGTTCAACTTTTGAAGCATTGGTTATATGATGTGAGGTTGGGCATTGCCATGGAGAAGACTTGGGCCCTGAAGTCAGACATTGTCATGGAGAAGACTTGGGCCCTGAGGACAGACATTGTCATGGAGAAGACTTAGGCCCACTGAAAACCAATGCCATTTTCAGTGCATTGTGGATTTCTGAGTAGACGTCTCCAATGGAACAATTTCATGGGCCTTCAGAAAGCTGTAGTGGATTAGACTGGCAGCAGGCCACCAAACAGTGACCCTGACCTTTTTTGGCTTTGGGGGAAGTGCTTTGGAGGTTCTTCTAGGTCAGTGTTTTTCAACCCTTTTAATCTTGCAGCCCACATGAACCTATAGTTAAACTTCCACAGCACGCTTAAACTATGTTGATCCCAAAAAAGGAGTGCAAAAAAGAATGTATTTGCTGTGCTTCGAACTCATTTTGAAAATAGTTAATGAACTTTAAACATTTTCACAGCACACCTAAGATTCTCTGATAGGTGAAAATCACTGCTCTAGGCCCAACCACTGAGGTGGTCATCAGCAGTTGCCATACAAAAGGCACCTTTTGTCACATGTCACAAAGCCGTTGAGAAATGGTTCCTTTTTGTTGCCTACAATAAGAGAAGATGACACTTGAAAACAAAGATTGCTCTAATGTTCAGTCACCTCAGGAGGTGACCTCTTTTCACCTTTGCAATTTGTATCCAATGCTGAACGACCATAGAAGAGTTGAGGGTGAATTCTTCAGCAGCGAGAACTTCTCATGTGGTTGTTGAGGATCAGCTTCGATGTCTGCTCTCAGTTGGTCGTTGTCACCTTCCTATGGCTGCCACTACCTCCTCATCTTCCAGGCTCTCAGCTCCTGTGTAAAACTTCTTGAAGCACCCCTGTGATGTATGTTCATTAGCAGTTCTGGCCCAAATGCTTTTTATTGATATTGTGAATTATCTCTGGGGCTTTACAACCCATTTTAAACTCAAATAAGAAAATTGCTGAAGGGTGGTGCCTGTGGCTCAGGGAGTAAGGCGGGGGCCCCATATACTGGAGGTGGTGGGTTCAAATCCGACCCCGGCCAAAAACTGCAAAAAAAAAAAAGGGAAAGAAAATCACTCAAATTTGCTTTTTGTCTAACGTCATTGTCCAAAATAAATATAAAATAAATAACACGTCTTAAGTCACTAGCAAAAAAAATATAAAGCGAGAAAAGTGCATTAAAATGATGTATAACATAACCACATTTATTTAAGAATGTATTCCAGTATCAAACTGCAAATTTCAACAATGCTAAAACTGCAATTACTTTTGCACCAAACTAATAGCTTATCATCTTCAGTTTGGTTTCCGCCTAGTCATTTTTAAACCTTACCAAGGAGGAGATGCCTTTAAATGCACCTAGATTCCTTCAGCTCTAGATTCAGGAACATGAGAGGGAAGCAGTTACTCTTCTGGTCTAATTCGTTTCATAACTGAGGGCACATCCCTTCCCTGCGTGATCAATGAGAGGGTCCAGCCCTTTAAAGAAGGCACCGTCTCTCCCTGTAGGTGGTGACCCTATTATCTTAAAAGTAAAACCTTATTAGAATACAACAGAATGGCTCGGCACCTGTGGCTCAAGCAGCTAAGGCGCCAAACATACACCTGAGCTGGCAGGTTTGAATCCAACCCAGGCCTGCCAAACAACGATGGCCGCAACCAAAAAATAGCCTGGCATTGTGGCAGGCGCCTGTAGTCCCAGCTACTTGGGAGGCAGAGGCAGGAGAATCGCTTTAGCCCAGGAGTGGGAGGCTGCTGTGAGCTGTGACACCACAGCACTCTACCCAGGGCGGCAGCTTGAGGCTCTGTCTCAAAAAAAAAAAAAAGAATACAGCAGAATAAGGGTGTGATTTCTTTACAGTTGTGATATTAAAATAGCCCTTCTTCAATTCTAGAAAATCCCCTGTGGACGGGCCTACATGGTTTATCACTATACATTTTATTATATGCATTTTAAAACACATTGTGAAAAGAATCTGAAGGATTCACTAAACTTCAGTGAGATCAATGGCACAAAAAGTGTTAAAGAACATTAAATCATTTCCCTACAATTGTCACTATCTACTTTTGCTAATGCTTCTTGCGGATAGCATGGATAGCATACAGAAAACGTTATTGACATACAGGTTTATTATGGTAGCAGATGTGTGAAGTCTTAGAAACAGTAATGACATCCACAGAAAAACCCCCAGGTGCCCAGGTTTAAGCCTGAATGAGGCTGACAGCTGTGAGGTCACAGACAGCTGCCTGCAAGTTCCTTGCCTGTTATGGAATTTGACGAGACTAGCCTGGGGAAACAGGACCAGGTACATCTCCCGCTCAGCCTCCTTTCACCTAGCAAATGCATTTTCAACCCTTTGCTTTACTCAGCCATGAACTTGTATCTTCTGCTCACAGTGGTGAAAGAAAATACAAAATCTCAACAAGATGAACTAATAGTCCCTAAAGAAAAACAGAAAGAAGGTACATAGTCAGCGCATGTGCCTTTGGGCAGGGACCAAAGGGCGTATACAGAATTAAGCGTAACATGTCATTGCCATTTAACTGTTATTTCACCCAAAATCATGGTTTGGATTTTCCCTTAAAAAACTAACTAAAAATGGTTGCCCAGGGAGAATACAGAAAATGAGTGGGAATGAACATCTTTTTTGCCTTACTATTGACAAGAGAAGTTTGCTTATTTTTAATAGTAAAAGCTATTGTATATCCTTCACATGGTAAAATTATTAGTGACCTAGGTAATGATATGCAGAGTATAATGACACAATCTCCACATAAAACATAATCAAACCTTTCTTTTATCTGACTGTTACTCAGGGGCTCCCAAAGCCTACAAATAGCATTTTTTACTTCAAATGTCAAACATGGGGCTACTTTTGTGAACACTAGTTTCAGTCTCAATTGGTGAAGAAGGCGCGGCCTGGCAGTTTTGCCCCTTTGCTAACTGCTGGGAGGTAGTGAGAGGAGACAGACCTGGGAACTGACCTGCCGTCTCTGCGTCTTCCAGTGCTGAGCCAGGCTGAGAGCTGGCAGCGGCTGCACCACGACACTCGTTCTCTGTTTCCTGTCGTCCTGGAGCAGCTGGACGACTACAACGCTAAGTTGTCAGACCTCCAGGAATCACTCGACCGGGCCCTTGACCGTGTCAGGGACGCTGAAGACATGAACAGGGCCGCAGCAGCCAGGCAGCGGGACCACGAGGTACAGTGGGCACTGACTGGGAAGCGCTTCAGGCACAGACAAAGTGAAGTTACACCAAAAAGGGACAGTGGGTGTACACTTTTAAAAATATTGGCATATTTAAATTTAAATTGGCATATTTCATGCTTTTTAAACATTGGTGTACTTTTTGCTGCTGTAAATTACTCATATAAGTTTGTGTCCCCAAAATCAAGTTGAAAGTGTGATCATTGTTTGGTTCTTGGTCTGCTAAGAATGCAGTTGTTCTTATGCTTGTGTCTGTGTGTCTGGAAAGCCTGCTCCTGCAAATGGGTAAGCAGCACTTAGCTTTTTTTGTACTGAGAGCACTGGATCACCAAAGCAGCCCAAAACTACACGTCTTGCAATGTGTGACTTTTGGAAAGTCACATTGTGTACATGGTATGTTTGGAAAGCAGGATAAGCAAATCTCACAGGGTGGCTGTTCAGCAGCTACAGAGATAGGGAGACTAATTTAAGCCGAGGCTACATAAATGCAAAGAGGCAGGGAAAAGTCCCAGACATGGCCACAAGCTACTTGTAGTGATAAGCTGTATGCCATAGCAGGGGTCCTCAAACTGCAGCCCGCGGGCCACATGAGGTGGTGTGATTGTATTTGTTCCCGTTTTGTTTTTTTACTTCAAAATAAGATATGTGCAGTGTGTATAGGAATTTGTTCATAGTTTTTCTTTTTTTTTTTTTAAACTATGGTCTGGCCCTCCAATGGTCTGAGAGACAGTGAACTGGCCCCCTGTTTAAAATGTTTGAGGACGCCTGCAAGGTGTCAGCATCAGCAAAGTGCTCAGTCTTCTATATTCACCTGTGCTGGGGAAAACATGCAAGTGTGTTAACATGGTCAGGTTAATTTATTTTTAGGAATAGATCTTGTTGTCAAAAGTCCTTTGGAAAGTCTGTAATGAGGAAGGGTGACACGCCATCAGTAAATGACCACAGCATTTGCTAGAGGTCAGTCAATGTCAGTTCATGTGTCGGGGCACACTGGACTTTGTAAATGTAACAACGGTGTTACTTCTATGAAGAGACTTCAATTCTAAAAGTGAATGATCGTCAAAATCACTTTCAATTAAATGTTTCTTATGCACAATATTTAAAAAACCTCATGCCTGTGGATACCAGGACTTTGGCATTTTACTGATTCAGACAGATGGTAGGCCCTAGCTTTGCCTCGCCAACTCTTCTACTGAGTACAAATGGACAGTGTGAGCAAGATTTCAGGAGAGAACAGCATAGCATGGAGGTATCTTAAAGCCCTGCTCAGTCTCCTTCCTCTTCCTGACCTTCAGCTCTGGCATCAGCCAAACTTGCACGCCTTTGTCCCCTCTCTCCCCTCAGTGACTTCACCGTCCCCACTGCCTCCATCCTTGTCTGCACCCTCATTCATAGCCCAGCCCACAGTATTGTCACTTTCTTGCTGGTGTCTGTCTGCAGGAATAGCTATGTGGATTTGTCCTGCTAAAATTCAACTCTTCTTCCTCCAACTTCCCCTCCTGAAGTTGGAAGTGTGTATTCCTAATACACACACACACATATTCCTGCCATGAGGAAATTGTTCATATGTACAAAGGTGACAAACCAGTTCAGATAACCCATCTTAACTCCAGGTTAAGAACCCTGACCATCGAAGGAGTCCTGCCCTCCCCACTGGTGCAGCCGTGAGTTGTACCCCTGGAATGATCACAGGCTTCATCACACTCATCGTTCTATGTTCCCATCCAGGAGGCATCTTTAATTGCTGAGTGCCTAGCTGTGTACTGTGTGTGTGTGTGTGTGTGTGTGTGTGTGTGTGTGTGTTATGGTATGCTTCTAGTCTACCTTCTGTTGTCTGGAAACATCAAAAGGGCAACACTCCTGTCTTGCACAAATTCTATCTTTCTAGCACTGAACACAATGTCTTGCATTTGTTGCATTTGTTGATGAAAAGGCAAATGCCTGGAGCATATTCAGGTAATACAGAAATGATTTGTGTATACTGGTTATTCTTAATTACAAACACTTATTTCAGATTAACTTGGATCTCTAAATTACTAAGCACTTCCATTCTAATTCTTGCTCGTACTTTTGCATATTTAGATGTCATGAAACTTTAATTCCTTCTAACAAAATTCAAAACCTACCTTTTATTTGTACACTATGTAGTAGTCTTTCCTATGACAAATTGATGTAAACAAATGTAAGTTTGTTAGAATTTGACTCAATGTTTCAGAAAACAAGCTTAAGTATTTTAAGTTCAAATTTAGCCATTAGACCTACAGCATGAGTTAAAAAAAAATAACATCAAAATTTCAGTCTTTATACAAAGTCAAAAACATCCCCACATAGATTAATCACTTTGATGCATCCAAACATCAAGCACACAACTAATAATTACGTTACTTTGTCAACTGACCCCTAACTCCAAAGGTAACAGGATGATAAAAAATATTTATCCCATGAACATAAGGTCATACATTTTAAAATAGGGAAAATACTCTTTACAAAGTAATGTTTAGGGATCCTCATAAACCAAAGCTCTGCCTTCCCAGGACTATTCCTATCCTTTTTTTTTTTTTTTTTTTAAAGATCAGGAAAATTTTTTTATTTTCTACATATATGTCATAGATACTGGAGCATGCTGAATAGTACTAATTATGTCATTTTCATAATTATTAGTTTTCAAAAAACTTTCTTTTGTTCAAGTTGACTGTATTTGTTCAAGTTGACTGTATTTCTGTGAGAATATTTTTCTTTGTTTCAAGGCTAACTTTATTCATCTCTAATGCTGTATATGATAAGTGACAGAATCCCATGAAATTGAAACACATCATTTGCCTTTGACTACAGTACGCTTATTATACACACGAGCTGTATATACACCTCTCCTTGTAGAAATAAGAATAATTGATCCTAGATAGTCACATGTATGGCACACAGCTTTGAAATTGGGCTCTGACTTCAAGGTGTTAGCATTGTTCTCTGATAGCAACCCAGATGCAAGAGTTACAAAAGGGGTCCTGGCTCAGACATGGTGAAAGGAAGACAGCTCTGAGGGAGCTAAATGGTACCAACCTTCTTTGGACCTCCCTCCCTTTACATACTTTAACACACATATTGTACAGTATTGCTTTTGGGCAGACCTGTATAAGTACCTCCCCTTGATGAAATCCTAGATCATCACTAGCTTGATGGATATTGAGAGGACATTTATTTTTTAATGTTCTTACATTGAGGGGGTATTCAAATGTCATTCTTTTCTGTCGCTAGACCCACACCTACCCCTGTAGCAACACACTTGGAGAAGACATGCTTCATTCTTTCTTCCCACTAAACTGAGAAAGACCGCAAGGGCCAAAGAAAGCCCATTAAGATGAACTTGGAAAGTTTTAAAATATTTCCTTCTAATCTAGGTTCCTGTGATTATTTCTGTGGTCTCTTAAATTAAACAATAACATATATTTCAACTCCAACTTAAAGGACAATTTCAACTCTAACTTAAATTACTATTTCTACAGGAACTTCGATTTTTTTACTCAAATTGTAAACTAAGTCTTATATTTTCCCTTCTAAAATTTCATTCCGTGTTGCTTTCAATCTTTGGACTCATTTGAAGCCCCGTAATATTTCTTCAGAATCACAACATCCCTGCCTCTAGAACCCAAAAGTAAATATAGAAATTCAAAAATTTAAATTGAATTAAACAGCCCTGGTAATACATGGGCAATCTCCTTCCTCAAGAAATCTGAGCATTTAAAATAAAGAGCTCAGAGTAGTATGAAGCAATATAATGATTTTATGCTTTGATAATATGGTTATTTTTAATTTTCAAAAAGATATTACATCATTCTGTATGTATTCTATTCCTCTGTAAATGGGCTGTTTGTGCCAGGCCCAAAGTTGGCACATGAAAATGGTTTTATTTAATACCTTTTCCATTTACTGCAAACAAACGGCCTGTATTCAATCCTGTCTCCTATAGATCCATTTACATAACGAAGAAAGAGTCAAATGCCCTCTCCAACGTGCTAACTCTCTCTGAGATGCTGCTGTTATAAGTCGTATCCATAGCTAAGTGTTCTAAGTCTCCTCAGGTGTTTATTTTGTTCTCTCTATATTATAAATGAAAAACTGAGCACCAGACAGGTAGTATTCCCCAAAGGCACACAGCAAGGATGGAGCTGCAATATGAACCCAAATTTGTCTGAGTCCAAAGACAGCAAGTTGACATTCACTGCTCTCCCTGGTGCTTTCCCTGAAGACACACTCTCTCTCTCTTGCCCTTGCTCTTCCTGCCTGCAGAAGCAGCATGAGAGAGTGAGGGAACACGTGCAAGTAGTGAACACCTCCCTGAGAGCCTCTGCACACTCTCTGATGACGCCTCGTCTGACAGTTTCAGAACTTGACGATATAATAAAGGTAAGGACCCACATGACTTGTTCGATCTTGTATTTTCAGCAGGTTAGAACAGTATGATAGAAAAATAATCAAATTCAATCCAAATCTATCAAGTTACCAGGCATTATAAAAATAAGATCAGATGACTAAATTTTTCTTGCATTGTATGGTGACCACTAGCCACGTAGGACTACTTAAACTTACCTAAAATTAAATAAATTAAAAAATAAATTTTAAAATGTATTCCTTGAGTCACAAGCTCCATATTTCAAGTCCTCAGTGGCTACCTATCATTAGCACATACTATAGTCAAGAGGTCCAAGTCAATCCGCCCCTCTTCATCCCCAGGGTCCACTCCTGGCAGAGCCAGCTGGACATTGCCCCATACATACTCGGAGGGCTTGTGAGCAGATGCTCGTGGGCGGATGCTCCTGGCCAGATACTGGGCTAACACTGCATGTAGGGAAGACTTGGCCATGCAGCCCTGCCCAGAAACCCTGGGTTTTCCTCCTCAGAGCTTCAGATAGCCAGTGTCCTTATGACCATTCAATGCAAATGAACCCCATACCCTCAACCACTCTCCATCCCACCCCACCTGTTGTATTTTATTCAAAATACTCTTACTCTCTGAAATTATCTTATTCACTTATTTAATCACTTATTTTTTACTTATATCTATTATAAATTCTTTAAAAATAGAGGCTGTTAATAGGTATTCTTTCTCCTGAAAAAGTACCTACCTCATAGTAAGTACATGGTGAATATTTGTTAAATGAATGAATGAATGAATGAATGCATGCATGCATGAATACAAGTGGAAGGCCTATGGTATTTTTTCTGTGTATGCAATTAACAATTTCTCCCAAAGTATTATTCCCCAGATGACCAACCAAATGGCTAGAGGTTTAATACTGTCACAGTAAAAATTAACCGTTTGTGCTAGGAACTGTGCTGCATTCTGGGAATACAAATAATAAGTTAAACTTAGTTCTTGCCTCCTAGGAATGTGTGATCTGGTGAGTTAAATCATCATGTAAAATTATTACAATGATGTGATAAATGGATAACAGAAATATGGCAATACTTATTTCATCCTGAAGAGGTTAGGGATAGCTACATAAAGAAAGTGATATTTGAGTTCATTTGGAAGGATTAGTAGAACTTTTCCAGGTGTATCAGTTTGAAAAGAAAATAAAATTATTCCAGACGGGGAAAATATTATGTGCAAAGGCACAGGAGTCAGAAAAAATTATGGAGCATTAAAGCAATAGTCAGTTAGTCAAGTTCATACCATGGGATAGAGTTGGGTGGAGAACTGATGAAATTGATAACAGAGGAGGGGTCATGCTTAGGAACTGGATTTATTCCTGTGAAGCAATTGGCTGATTCTGAGAAGAGAAATAACATGATCAGACTTTCTAAAGAGAAAGGTCACCTTTCCTGGAGGATGATGGAAAATGGATTAGAGTACTACAGGACTGGGCTTGGGGAGAGAGAGAAGTCTGTGCACTGAGTGGAAGACAGGGCTGGAGTCCAACCCTGAAGAACACCACCTGTATAGGGTTTGGGGAGAATGGCTGGGAGATGGTAGCAAAAATTTGGGGAAATTCCTGAGAGGCTACTTATAAATAGTGCCCCTTTCCAGAACCCAAATTCCAAACAAGTTGGAGCGTAAATAAAATGGAAATATGGAGACTAAGAATATCTAATTTCGTATTTCTAATGCAGCTACCGTGAAGGCATGGTGTTAGGGCTCTTAGCAGAGCAGGTTGCTGATACCCAGTCCTACTAGACAATAGTCCCCACCCAGACAGCCAACACCAGAGGTTCTGTCCAAAATGGCTTTTACATAGAGGAACACAAAAAAACTCAATTTCTGCTGGCAGCTTGCTCCTGAGATGGAGTCTAGAGTTGAGAAAAACCTGTACAGTTATTCTTCCCAACTTTAATGATAGAATAAATTACTCCCTCTCATAAGAGCAGAGTGAAGAAATGGGTGGAGTTTCATTAAATAAGCTCCTTTCATAGGGAAGAAATATCAGGAGTGTGGAAGAAATGTTCCCTGTTAACACTTTATGTCTTCCAAATAAAGAAAATAAAGTGATCTGTTTAGAAACAAAAGAGGTTAGGAGAAGAAAATGTCTTTGGCTTGGGAATGATGACAGTGTTTAGAATCACTATTTGGGTGGCTAGAGGGCAAATCTTTTTTCAGCATTGAGAACTGAGCCAAGTCTGGAAGTCACAGAGCATCATCTACGTAGTTGTGTGATCCTCAGCCAAGAGCATAGGCATGTGATTAGATTAACACCACAGGAGGTTTTGTTACAAGATGGGTTTCAGGCAGGGAGTAGTAGTGAGCCACGTGAAATGTAGCTGAGAGCTAAGAGAAGATCTGAACGATGCTCATAGCACCTAGTAACTTAGGTGTCATTAAGGAACTAAAGTTTAGATGGGGTGGTGAGGTAGAAACCAGACTGAAGTAAGTCAAAATAGTGAATAGAAAGTGAGAAAGTAGAGGCAACCTTCTTCTTTTTTAAAAAAAATCTTTTACTAGGAAGGGAAACGTAGCGCAGTAATTTTAGAAGGATGTGTGAACAATGGGAGGTTCTTGTTTAGTTTTGGTTTTAGATCTGAAATGGTAGCGCATGTATGGATGCCAGGGAAGCAATCAACTGATAAGAAGGAGTTGAAGAGGCAGGAGAAATGTTTAATAGATAAATATCTATTTATAGTATTTCAGACTTATGTGGGCCTGGTCTGAAATGTACTGAACTTCATAATAAGGAAGAATAGAGAATATCTTCAAGGACTCCCTAGGAAAAATGTTTTAAGGTCTTCTAAATTCAATTAATTTTTTAAAATTTGTTTCTTTAGAATACATCAGGTATTTATGCAGAAATAGATGGAGCCACAAATGAACTGCAAGTAAAACTATCTAACTTAAGTAACCTCAGCCATGATTTAGTCCAAGAAGCCACTGACCATGCACAGAACCTACAACAAGAAGCTGATGAATCGATCAGGTAATGTCGTGGCTTTAGAAATGCAAATATTACCCATGGGCTGACTAAAATACTTTTATTCCATTTCACATGCTAGAGTCACTGGGATACAATCTCAGCAGGTTGGCTTGGGTTGGATTTGTTTGTTGATCTGTTTGTTGGTTGGTTGCCCCTCTAAGAGTCAATTATTATTTGTTGCAAATAATAAGGAGACAGTTTTTTGATTTAAAAAATGTATGTCTTATTAGAGGGTTGTGTTCTTGGTTGAGTGCTAGGGGTTCTATTCCACAGTTAAGAGGGTATCCTAAGACATTTTGGTTAGAGGCTATCACTGCTGCATATTAAATAAATAAATTTAACATTATTAAATAAATCAGATCTTTACAAAGTCTAATTCTACCCTCAGCTATTTATTTATTTATTTAATTCCACCATCAGCTATTTATTTCAGTGGCAGCATTAGCTTTCCACACTCAAGTGTCTTAAGTAAAGGTGGTTAACTGACTTCTGGTAAATACTCCAGTCACTCTGCAGTGTTCAGCAAGACCTATTTGATTTCAACACCTGTTAAGAGAAAATCAATTGACAATTTTCCTTGCAGCATCTCAAAGAGAGTCTTGCGTCCCTTGGGCACTCAATTAATGTTAATTGAAATGTACTGAAAATTAGAATTGAATTCATGACCCTGACATAACAGGCAAATAATGAGATCATTATAAAGACTTCAGAACTAGCAGTTAGAAATAAGAACCAGTAAAGGTTATAAATAAAATAAGAACCAATATTTACTTCTGTTGCAAACGTAAATCCCCCTTTTACTTCTGATTGGCAAAATTTTCAAATATTCTTCCAAATATACTGAGGAAGAGGGAGAGGGGGAGAGATCACAGAGGTCACACAAAATCTTGGTGTGCGAGAAAATGTGCCTTTGATGAATGCAATAAAATGGAGCTTAGATAAAGTGCTGTTTTTGGTAAGATACTGTATGGGTGGAATATTGTTTCTGAATTCATCATTCTTTTATCATTTTAGTAACTACATCCCACTGATTAGAATCCTAAAACATAACTCTTCTAACTGCCACTCTGCAACAAACAGAGCTCTGGTGGGATTCTCCTAACCAAGTTACTAAATGCTTTACAAGAAACGTGATCAGAATGATCGATTTTCATTGTGCTTAGACTATTTCTGACTAAATATATTCATAGAAACATTTGAATTTATCGATATTCCCTTTGAAATGTAAATATTCTTCAACATCTGTCTGATGTACACAATGATTTGCATGCTGTGGTCAAAAACAGACATGATTCATTGAGAAGCTTTCGTGTGAAAAGCACATTTTTATTTTGAATATTTAGATAGTACTTGTTTTATGCCTAGTAATAAAAACAAGGCACCAAAGCTTTGTTTCAAGCTGTTCGGTGTATCTTACCACCTTAGCCAGAAAAATGTTTTAATACTGATACATATTTGTAAGACTTTCTTGTACCCCTTTCTTTAAAAATTTTTTTGTTTCATCTGCCTTCCTCAGAGTTTATTCTCTGGGCTATTTCTAAGAAAAGGTTGTAGGGAAGCACAAATAGCAAATATCTGGATTAGAATCACTTCTACAGGGCAGAGGTGCATTATGACTTCCACGGACCCTGGGTACTTTTGCTTTGATGAGCCCTTTTCTCCATTAAAAAATAAAATTACCAACTTTATTTCGTGGTTGTGCTGACATAAAGACTAACATAAGCATTACTGTTACCTTCACATTTTTCTTCTGATTTTTAAAAGATGAAATGAAAACAGTTTGAGTCCCTACTGTGCCTAGTGTGTAAGTGAGCCCTGCTGCAGAGGACGCAGAATAATGAGAGCTTTGTACAAAGGAGGGGGAAGTAGTGGAGGACGTCCAGAGAGGTCTCTCTGAGCCTGAGAGAGCACAGCAGGCCAGGAGGAGCCAGTGTGGACTCAGTGCTGTCATTCCTGGGTCACAGAGGACCTTCCGGAGGTTACTGATGACGTGGCCCTAATCATCAATGTTTGGGACCGAGAAAAAAAATGGTGGATTTAAGACTGAACAAAATTAATTTATTTTTAGATGAACTATGGAAGGTGTGGTAGATTTTATATTCTAGAGGGGAGAAGAATTTGTCAATAAAATAAATGATGGAGACCTATGTAGAATTTGAAATTCCAATTCAGGAAATAGTTTAGATACAATCATAAGCCCTAATGTTTACTGGATGCCAGGCACAGGACAGCAGGCATTTATGTTTTATCCCATGTCATACGCACACCAATCCTCAGAGGCTCAGGCCACTATCAGACCCTGTGTGTGCGAGTGTCCAATCCATGTCAGGGACTCAGTAAAAGTTCCGTGAGCCTTACACAGGCCAGAGAGGGACTGGGATGGGGCTGTATGCTTACAGAATGCAGCCAGGCCTCAGGAGTGTGGCATAACCTAACAGTGCGTGCCCCGGGCCACATGCACCCTCTCAGCATCAGCGTCTTTCATGCAAAGGGAATAACAATATTGATTTGCATACACAGGAGGAGGTGACAGTGACTGTGGGTTCATTCCTCTGCCTGACCTCCACCACATAAACAAATGCTTTGTTGAAGAGGTGCAGAATACTGTTTCTAAATCATTATTCCCTTTTCTGAGGACTATTGCCAGGCAAGCAGCTGCCATGGGGCTAAAATGGGGCAAAGGCTTGGGTGAACAGAGGAAGAGAACTGTAGAGATGTGACCCTAGCAAAGGTGGCGCAGGAAAACCTTGCCAAGCCAGGTGACTTGGAATAGTAGGAAGGAAGAATCTGTGATGTTGGAAGTATTAGGATCAAGCCCTACAAACAGCCCCATCTCCCAAGGAGTGCTGAAGGAGAAATAAAGACAAGTGTGTTTGTTAACAGAAAATTGCACAGTTCAGATATGAATGGGCTGGTACAGAAGGCTTTGGATGCATCAAATGTCTATGAAAATATTGTCAATTATGTTAGCGAAGCCAATGAAACGGCAGAATTCACTCTGAACATCACTGACCGAATCTATGATGTGAGTATTCCCCTCTTTGAAAGTTCATTTTTATGTTGTCATTCCCCATTCTATGCCTTTCCTATTTTCTGATGTCATCTCTCGAGCTTCCAATGTGATATACAAAGGCACAAATTACAGAAAGCCCAGAAAAACTCAGGAAAGACCATTTTCCTTATGCTAGGAAGATTTCAATCTGTAAGTTCTTCCAGATGTGCCGCACTGCAGTCAGAAAATACCGTTTCCTTTGACAGCTATTTTAGCCAAAGTCCCTGAAGAAAAATGTGAAGACTTTCTCCTGCTGGTAGAGAAGATGCTTTATGCATGCATTCAGATTGTTTTCAACTCAAAATTATTTATTGAGCAGCTTCTGTGTGATAGGCACTTTGCTGGGACCTTGGCCAAGGTGCACTGTTTGCTAAACTTTCCTGAGAAAGCATTTATCTTGAAAACGCCAAAGACTTTATTTTCTCCTGTTCCCAGTCAATCTTGACTTTGAGCTATGAAAATGAAACTATGAATTTTACTCAGTGTTGAGCAGATAAACTGTGTCATTTAAGTCCTAAAAGCATGAAAAGTTGATTTCTTCTGCTGTCACTTTTACTCTCTCCACCCAATTCCTTTGTAGGCTGTGAGTGGGATTGATACTCAAATCATTTACCATAAAGATGAAAGCGAGAACCTCCTCAATCAAGCCAGAGAACTCCAAGCAAGGGCGGATTCTAGTAAATACCTTCACTTTCCCATCTTCCTTCTGGTTTATAGCTGCTTCCTTCCTTTCACGCATGTAGACAGAGACTTCTAAGATTAAAAAGTAAACAACATTACAATGAATAATGCATCCATAGTCCCTGCTCAGAGTCAAGTTTTAAAAAAGCAAAAAATTGAAAATAAATTGTGATTTTTTAAAAAACCTCTCATGTAGTAAAACTACGTGGAAACATACATTTTTATAGCATATGGCAGATGTGTTTGCTAATCAAATAGGTTGATTAATAGAAACTTACCGTAAATACCAATTTTTAAGGGGAAAATGCCATAAAATACACTTAGTACTAAAACTATATCGCCCATACTTTCCTTTTTCTGTTTTTATTATTATTTTTTTTTTTTTGACACACAGTCTGTCACCCTGGGTAAGTGCCATGGGGTGTCATCCTAGCTCACAGCAACCTCCAACTCTTGGGCTCAAGCGATCCTCTTGCCTCAGTTTTTTTTTTTTTTTTTTTTTCTTTTCTATTTTTAGTAGAGATGGAGTCTTGCTTTTGCTCTTGCTCAGGCTGGTCTCAAACTTGCGAGCTCAAGCAATCCATCCACCTCGGCCTCCCAGAGTGCTAGGATTACAGGCATAAGCCACCATGCCCTACCACTTTCATCTTTCTTGAACAGTTCAGAAGAACCTTTAACATTTTTGCCACAAAGGAATGGGCCATCACTGCGAGAATCAATTAGCAGGGTACCACCAAGCCATCTGGTTATTTGCACTTTCTTGTAGTTTGTGTTCTGCATGGTTTACCATATTTAAGACAAACCAAATAACCATGTGGAAAGAACTACTTCCAAATAGGAGGGTTTGCATCTGCTAAAGCATACACATCCAAGCATGGCAGAGGGATGGAACAATAAAAATGAAGTTGTCTTAGTTAATTTTGAAGCTTTTGAGTTAACCCTTAAAAACAATGGAATGGACTAAGAATTTCACTAAACATTATTCATCTCTTAGGTAATGAACTAATTTCTAAGGATATTTGAGCATTGACTAATGAGGCTGGCAATTCATTATCTAGCTAGCAACTATAAACAAAGGCCAAGTTTGAAACTGAGAACTCTTACACAGTTTTATCAAAGCAATTCATCTCAAATCTAATGGTGCATTTTCCCCTTTTCCTTTTGCCAAGAGCCATTATATAGAAAATAAATGCACTTTGTTTTTCATATTCAGAATATTTAACTATTTAATTACTTTGCAACTGTTATTTTCTTTTTCTGGGTAAACAAAGGCAAGAAAAAGTGCTGAATTTCTCTATTCTAATTAATCTATTGTGTAAGTCCAGTTACTTTATTATGTAAGTCTAGACCTGATCATAGTCTTTGGAAAATAGTTAGAATATTAGTAGTAAAGAATTAGAATATTTACAATAAAGTATTTCTTAGTAAATATTGTACATCTATTTATTGCTTTTGTTTCTTGTGTTGTGAAGACCACTAACATATCCAGGTCTAATATATTCTGGTTAGATACTGTGACTTGAATACACGTATTTTATTTTTCTGAATAATTTATAACATTTTTTAATCCTGTTCTTATTGAGTTATTGAACCTCCAGAAAGCAACTTTTCTATTTTGGGAATGACATCTCTTCAAAGTTTCATGCTTTATGTCTAATAAATCTCTGGGTATCAGCGTCTTTGAACATTTTGCAGATCTAGGTTCAGGTTTTCACATTGAACCATAATCATCTACTAAATTACAATATCATTTTAGATTATTGTTTCTTTATTTCCAAATGACTTTCAAAAATTAGTCATCTTTATTTTCCAACTTTCCTTTTCCTCATTATTTATATGAAATATCATAGTTAACAATCTATAATATCTCAGGAGGCTGCTTTTTTTTAATTTCAGTAAGAGTAATTTTATTTATTTAATTTTTTATTATTAAATCATAGCTTTGTACATTAATGCAATCATGGGGCACCATACACTGGTTTTATAAACCATTGGTTAGCATAGCCTTCCTGGCATTTTCTTAGTTACTGTGTTAAGACATTTATATTCTACATTTAGTAAGTTTCACATGTACCCTTGTAAGATGCAGGAGGCTGCTTTTTAAAGGAATCTTCTACTTCATTTGCAAAATGAAAAATTGTTGTGTAAGACAGTAAGTTCCATTTAGAACACACTTTTTGTGAAACCTTTCTTCTTATAAATATTGAACCCAATATCATTTTTTCTCCTATTTTTATCAAGAGCTCCAGGATAGAGAGTTCAATATATTATTGCTCAATGGATTGGGCAGTGTTTTTTGCAGTCACAAAACCTTACAATAAGAGCAAAAGCCTTGTTCGTAACATAGTATTTAAAAATGGAAACTAGAAAGAGAGAATTAGGGTGCAATAAAGCTGCAAAGCATGTTTAAGGTCTCTCTTTAAATTCTTGGAAAAGCTCCACATTACCTAGAGAGAATAAGAAAGAAGGGCTTGTATTTGGTTATACTGTACTGAGGGACAGTATCAACTAAACCTTTCCCCATTAAATAACCATTATATGCACACCTATGGGGGGAAAAGGGTAAGGGTAAACCAACCACACCAAGACAATACAATAGGAAAGAGAAAGTGTGCCGTGGGGGGAAGTATGTTTACCAAGCTTTTATTGCTGATAGAGAAGAGTATAATGAGAAATGATAAAACTATTTTGCTGTTTGTCAAAAAACATTACATTCTCAATGCTTTGGAATTAAACAAAGCACAAACAAAAACAAAAAATTACTGGTAGATATGTCCTTTTGAGATTTGCTCAGAGATAACCCAGGTTTGGGAATTGTTTTACAAACATAATTTCAAGAATAATTTTGTAAGGAAAAGGCTGTTTATCAAAACCAATGCAAAAAGAATAGAAAATCTGATAGGATTGTCATACCATACGTATGTATAATAAATCTGACCATTAAATCTCAGAGCTCAAATGGCTTCCTCAGTGAATTCTTCCAAACATTTAAAGAAGAAATAACACCACTCTTACACAAACTGTTAAGAAAGCATTCTCCAACTTATATTATGAAGCAAATAAAACTTAGACACCAAAACCAGATAAGGACATTATAAAAAAGAAAAATTGCAAGCTAAGTTCTCTTCTAAATAGAGATGTAAAAATCCTAATGAAGATATTAGCAAATCAGATGTAGCACATACACAAATGGCAATATATGAGAACCATCCTGAGTTTATTCCAGGATTTCAAAGATAGTTTAACATTTAAAATAGCAATTATAATTCACCACAAAGAATATAAGAGAAATTCATATGATCATCTCACTACATGCAGGCAAATCATTTAACAAAACTCAATACCTATTCATGACTTAAAAAAACTCTTAGCAAACTAAGAATAGATGGACACTTTCATAACCTAATAAAGAATACTAAAATCATACTTAGAAAACATTATATTTAATATTATAATAATATTGAAATATTGGAAGTTTCCTCACTAAGATCGAAATCAAGACAAAGATACACCACATTCCCAATTCAAAGTGTGAAAATTCAGTTTAATTCTATATACAACAATGGGAAATTAAGTTTTGAACATAACAGCATTGGTAATAACAACAAAAACGTGGAAAAAATCTGATCAAAGATGCTGAGATTGCTACACATAAAACTATAGTACTCTACTAAAGGAAATGAAAGATCTAAATAAATAGGGATCTAAATAAGAATTGAGGCCTAAAAAAGACAAATAAAAGCCATATTCATTGAGTGGGAGATTCAAATTTATAAAAATGACAATTCTCCCAAATTTATCCATAGGTTCCTAATTAAAGTACCAGAACTGTATGTAGATACAGAATAATTCTGGAATTTCTATGGTCATGAAAGGAAAAAAACAAGAATGTCTAAGACAATCTTGAAGAATAAAAACAAAGCTGGAAGACTTAAAAGTGTAACATCAAGTTTCATCGAGTGGAAGATTCAATGGAGTATAGATTAAGACAAAGATGTAAAAGATTATAATACTGTATCATCTTTTTCATATAAACTTTTAAAACAGACACAGCTAACAGATGGAGATAGAATTAAAATTCAGAAGTGGTCATCTGTAGGTAATCATAGGGTCCTCCCTAGGGAGTTTCAAGGGGACTGATGAAGTTTCTATTGTCTCATTTTGGGTGCTGGTTATATTTTGTGCTCATTTTGTGAAAAATTGTCAAGCTGTGCACATGTAATGGATGCCTTTTTATTGATATATGCTATATATCAATTTAAAACTTTATCAAAACAATTAAGAAAAAATTAATGCTTTTTTTTATTGTTGGGGATTCATTGAGGGTACAATAAACCAGATTACACTGATTGCATTTGTTTGGCAAAGTCCCTCTTGCAATTTGCCCCCAAAAGGTGTGGCACACACCAAGGCCCCAGTCCCTCCCACCTTCCCTCCCTCTGCTCTTCCTTTTCCCACCCCTCCCTCCTTCTTTCTCTCTCTGGCCTCCCCTTCCCCCACCCCTTCCATGACCTTAATTGTCATTAATTTTCCTCATATCAAAATTGAGTACATAGGATTCATGCTTCTCCATTCTTGTGATGCTTTACTAAGAATAATGTCTTCCACTTCCATCCAGGTTAATACGAAGGATGTAAAGTCTCCATTTTTTTTAATAGCTGAATACTATTCCATGGAATACATATACCACAGCTTGTTAATCCATTCCTGGGTTGGTGGGCATTTAGGCTGTTTCCACATTTTGGCGATTATAAATTGAGCTGCAATAAACAGTCTAGTACAAGTGTCCTTATGATGAAAAGATTTTTTTCCTTCTGGGTAGATGCCCAGTAATGGGATTGCAGGATCAAATGGGAGGTCTAGATTGAGTGCTTTGAGATTTCTCCATACTTCCTTCCAAAAAGGTTGTACTAGTTTGCAGTCCCACCAGCAGAGTAAAAGTGTTCCCTTCTCTCCACATCCACGCCAGCATAAGAAAACATTATTTTTATATACCCAGTCATCATCCTATAAAAAGATTTTTATCTTTTTGGCACTTTAC
>CAUYPK010105379.1:0-24854 GCA_963574355.1 Loris lydekkerianus
AGGAGGAGGGGGGAGGGAGGGGTATTGGTGGGATTTCACCTGCAGTGCATCTTACAAGGGTATATGCGAAACTTAGTAAATGTGGAATGTAAATGTCTTGGCACAGTAACTAAGAAAATGCCAGGAAGGCTATGTTAACCAACCAGATCTTGAACGCAGGCTATCTCTCAACATTAAGTTTAATCTTGGTTAGACCAAGGGCCATCAGAGCAGGCTGCCAGTTACAAAGGAACGCCTTCTAATATGGAGACCTGAATGCTTCCATCCTGGAAAGAGGAGGCTCTGGATGGAGCCCCACAGCATCTGCTCCATCTACACCCAATCACAATTTTTATTTCCATAATCAGTAGTAGAGAAAATGATATAAGGAGGGCATTCTGAACCACAGGCTGACAGAAGGCAGATCAGGGATGAGAATGCTTGCCTGGATGGAGAATTTAAATTCAATACATTTTCTTAAATAATGGAGCTTGTTATATTTTATGTTGCTGCTAACCTCACAGTGGATAAGACAGAGACTGTTATTGCTGTATGATAAAAAGAAAAGGCACCACAGTGTCTATATTTTAGCTTTTGGTGACTGCTTCTATACTTTTATTATAAATTGAAATGCAAACATTCTAATTTTAAGAGACTCTCTTCAAGCATTTTATAAAATTATTCTTTAAAACTTTATCCAATCAATGTATACAAACAATAATAATAACTTTTGATGTTTTCAAAGAGAAAGGCCATAATTTTCTGAGTAAAATGAAGTAGTTTTTACTGGTATATTTATACTCTTCTAATTATATTTTTACATTGCTACCCTGTTTTTAAAAAAGTTTAATTGGGAGGCCAATTAGTTTGAAATGGCTTCAGTGCCATGGGTTTCTACATAAACAAACCAAAGCCCAATGTGAACAGTACAATGAAGTTTAAGCTTAGACAATCATAGACAGCAAACTAATCTCTAACTAGGGACTTTCTCCTTTAATCAATCAAATATTTTTGTCTTGCACACACTAATGCTTTATGAAATTTTCCTCTATATCCATACTCCCCTTCCAGTGGAGCAAAGAACTGCGGTGGTCCTATGATGCCTGATTCATGAATCACTGTGTGCTCAAACTCACTAAATTAGAATGCGCCTTAGATTATCTTTGAACAACCTAAACATCTTTCCCTACAGAAACAAAGTGAACAAAATATTCTTTGAATGTTTCATTACTTCTGTAATAACAGGAATCTCCATGTATTACTAACCAAGACTAATCCTACTACTAATAACAATTATAAACTCTGGCCAAAAATAATAAAATAAAATAGAACAAAGGAATGAAAGGAATTTTTTAACTCTGTGATCTAAATTTCTGCTTTAAAAACAAACAAAAAAAAAGTGTAAATTAAACAAAGTATATAGAGGACAGAAAATGTAGGTAAAAATAGAAAGCAATAATTTTTTAAAAGAAAAATTTAAATAGATGAAATAGACAAATATTTAATGAAACATATTATCAAGCTGATACAGAAATTGCCATACAATTTCAAACAGAAATTTCAGTAATTCTATTAAATTAATTTGATAATATTAGAAATATTTGCATTAAGAAACGCCAGGCTCAGATGGCTTAACTAGTGAATTCTAGTGAATGTGTATAATTATATCAAGACCTACATGCTTTTATCTGATAAACATAAGGTTAGTTTTTTCCAATATTGATCAATGTAATTCCCAAAACCGAGTAAAGAAAAGATAATCTCAGAAAAAAACAAACAAAAATTATCTGAAAAAGTTCAACAGCTATTTATTATAAGAAATTCTCAGCAAAAAGGGAATAAATGGGAACTTTCTCAAATTTCTAAAAAGAATGTTCATAAAACCTATGGCTGAAAACATTTTTCATGTTAATACATTGACCGTTTTCTCCCTAAGACTGGGGAAAAGGCAAGAATCTCTTCTTTCACCACTTGTATTCAACATTGTATGTGATGTTCTAGCCAAGGTAGTGAGGTAAGTAAGAAATAAATAAATAAAATGTGTAAATATTGGACAGGAAAAAGATAAAATGCCTTTATTCATAGATGATGTTTGAACGAACATAAGATATCCTTATTAACCTACAAATTACTTTTAGAAATACTACTTAATTTTTCAAGTATATACCACAGTTTTGCAGTATACAAAGTCAATTATGAAAATGAATTACATTTCTGTAGTCTAGCAACCAACATTTGAAAAATACAATGTAAAAACAATAACAATTACAATAGCATAAAAAAGTATGAAATGTCTAGAAATAAATTTAATAGAAAACATGTAAGACTTTTACACCAAAAACTACAAAACATAGTTAAACAAAAGGAAATATGTACCAGGTTTATAAAATGTTGGTAGACTCTAAATAAAGATGACTATATCCCCAAATTGATGTGTAAATATAAAATTATCCCTGTCAAATTTTTAGAAGGATTTTGGTAGAAATTATACCTATATTCAACATAAAATTTATGCAGAATTAATTACAAAAGACAGAGCAGCCAGAACAATCATTAAAAAGAGCAAGTTTGGATTTATAGTAGTTTTTAATGGTTATCCCTGAGTTTTCACCATGCTTCTTTCAAAAAGGAACGTATTAGCTTGCATTCCCATACAGCAGTGTATTATAGAAGTGTTCCCTTTCATCCACGCCAACATCTCTAGTTTTGGGATTTTGTTATGTGAGCCACTCTTACTGGAGTTAGATGATATCTCAAAGTGGATTGTATTTGCATTTCTCTGATGATTAAGGATGATGAACATTTTTTCATCTGTCTGTAGGCCATGCTCCTATCTTCTTCAGAGAAGCTTCTGTTCAAGTCCCTTGCCCACAATGAAATGGGGTTACTTGTTCTTTTCTCATTAATAAGTTTGAGTTCTCTGTGGATTCTGGTTATTAAATCTTTGTCAGAAACATAACCTGCAAATATCCTCTCCTATTCTGAGGGCTGTCTGCTTGCTTTACTTACTGTGTTCTTGGCTTTGCAGAAGATTTTTAGTTTGATCAGATCCCAATAATGTATTTTTGGTGCAGCGTCAATTGCCCGGGGGTCATCCTCAGAAAGTATTGTCCGAGGCCAATTTCCTCAAGTGTTTTTCTGTATTCTCTTCAAGAATCTTATAGTTTCATGTCTTAAGTTTAAATCTTTTATCCAGTGAGAGTCAATTTTTGTTAATGATGAAAAGTGTGGGTCCAGTTTCAGTCTTCTGCAAGTCGCCAGCCACTTCTCCCAGCACCATTTGTTAAATAGGAAATTTTTTCCCCCAATTTATATTCTTGATAGGCTTATCAAAGATCAAATGATGGTAAGTGTCTTGGTTCATCTCTTGGTTCTCAATTCTGTTCCATACATCTACCTCTCTATTTTTGTGCCAGTACCATGCTGTTTTGATCACTATAGATTTATAGTATAGATTGAAGTCTGGTAGCATGATTCCTCCTGATTTGTTTTTATTCTGAGTAATATCTTGGCTATTCAAGGTTTTTTCTGGCACCAGATTGTCCATTGCAGCTCAATTCATAATAGCCAAGTCATAGAAGAAGCCCAAGTGCCCATCAATCCATGAATGAATTAATAAATTGGGGTATATGCATACCATGGAATATTATGCAGCCTTAAAAAAGATGGAGACTTTACCTCTTTTATGTTTACATGTATGCAGATGGATCATATCCTACTTGCTAAAGTATCTCAAGACTAGAGGAAAAAGTATCCAATGTACTCAGTACTATTATGAAACCAATTTACAATCACACTTTCATATAAAGAATAGATCACAACTATGAAGGAAGGAGGGGGGAGGATAGGTGGGGAGGCGAGAGGTCAGATGAAGGGAAGGTGAATGGTGGGATCACACCTATGGTGCATATTGCAAGGGTACATGTCGGATCTATTAAGTACAGAGTATAAATGTGTTAACACAATAAT
Source organism: Loris lydekkerianus (assembly GCA_963574355.1). NCBI lineage: Eukaryota > Metazoa > Chordata > Mammalia > Primates > Lorisidae > Loris > Loris lydekkerianus. The sequence goes on from CAUYPK010105379.1 coordinate 3,949, forward strand.
TAAGTAAATGAAGTGAGGAATATATTAACCACTATGATGTAAGCATTCCAAATTGTATATGAAATCAGCACATGTACCCCATAAATGCATTAATGTATGCATGATCTACGTCTTTATGATTTAATAAAAAAAAAAGTCACTGCTAAGACAATGTAAAGGTAAGCGACATGTTAGAGATAATATTTGCAATACACTTATCTGGCAAAGGCTTATATACAGAATGTATCAAACATGTTTGCAAATTAATAATAAAAAAGGAAATAATTCTATTCTAAAAAACAGGGAAAGAGTTAAAAAAGACACTCTGCAAAAGTAGATGTTCAAAGGATCAGCAAGAACAAGAAAAGATACTCAGTATCATTAGGCATCAGGAGAGGAAATGCTCATTAAAAGCTGCAATGAGATATAAGTTCATAATCACTAGGTTGGCTAAAATTAAAAAAAAAAATCTAAAATCTAAAATGTTAGCAAGATTGTGAAATAACTGGAATTCTCTTGTATTGGTGGTGAAAGTATAAATGGAAAAACAATTTTGGCAGTTTCTTATAAAGTTGAATATGTACTTTTCCTATGATCTAACAATTCTACTCCTAGGTCACTCTCCCTCCCCTATCCTGGGCCATAGATGTGATCTATTCTTCATATGAAAGTGTGAGTATATTGGATACTTTTTCCTCCAGTCTTGAGATACTTTAGTAAGTAGGATATGTTCCAGCTCCATCCATATAAACATAAAAGAGGTAAAGTCTCCATCTTTTGTTTAAGGCTGTGTAGTATTCCATGGTGTACATATAGGAGAATTGCTAGGTCTTTTGTTACCCAAGGAATATGAAAGATTTGTAAAATAATGTTTACCACAGTTTTATCCAAATTGCGAAAAGTTAGGAATAACCCAAATGTCTCTCAAAAGGAGGATCAATAAACAGTATGTGCTATTTTTCTACAGTGCAAGCCTGCTCAGCTGTGAAAGGAAGCTAATTTGTGCCACAAATAACAGAAACAATAAATTGCAAATGCTTTGTTAAACTAGGCAGAAACCAGACATGAAACAATCTAGATCGTATGATGTCACTTACAGGAAGTTATGAAATAGTCAAAGCTAAACTTTGGTGATAGATCTCAAAACCGACGCTGTCTTTTGCTGCTGTTGAGAGAGGCGTTCATTGCCAAAGGACATAAAGAAAAGCCCGGTGTTGATGGAAATCTTTCATATTTTGATGGAAGTTGGGGTTTCTTGGGTCTATACATTTTTAAAAGAGCATTAAACTGTGCACTTAAAACCTTTGCACTTTATTTTTTGTAAATTAACTGCCTTTTAACAAATAGAGTGTTCATTATCAATGTTTATTATCATTCTTTCTGTTTTTCTCCATTAAAGTAATATACTATCTTAAAATTTTTCTTTTCAAGTTTTCGGAAAGCTACCTTTCACAATTAAAGTATCTGAACGTTCACAGTTGTAAAATCTGGCAGAAAATAAAGAAATGGATTTAGAGAATAAAAATTTAAATTTTATGCTGACTTCACTGTTATTATATGTTTTTTGATAACCTGAATCTTGTCTTATATTCTTCTTCCTAATCATTGATAAATTCAATAATAAGCTCATAAAAACACACAAGTTTTGTCTGAGCATTTACCATATTCTGGAGACTAACATTGTTTAACAAAATTTATTGATAAATACCTAATTGTGATAATTGCCACATTCAGAGTAGTCATTTTTTTTTTTTCTGGAATATCTCTTCTGTGTTGGGTAACATGCTCAACTTGTGGTCGTCGTCATATTTTACTCAGCATGACATCATCATTTTCCTATCAAGTCTTCTCTGTTCTTTGCTCATTAGACAGATACATCCAAGTTAAATTGCTTGGATGCTAATGAATCTGAAAGCAGGAATGTTGAACTGAAGTAGCATGCAAATTCATGATAAATGAACACTCAGATGATTCACAACATGCTTAAAAATAAGATCTCTCTGAAAAATAGATCTTGAAATGAATTGCTTATTTTTCTTTTTTATTGAGGTATACTTTATAAACCAAAATGCACTCTTTTTAAGTACAGCTCAATGAGTCTGATCAAATGTACACAATCACATAGCCGCCACTATACTCAATATTTAAATTCCCATTGCACCAGAAAGTTTCCTTGTGAGGCAACTGAGGTCAGTCTTCTCCCTCTACTCACAATTCCTACAACTCCTCATCTGTTTTCTGTCCTGCAGTTTTTCCTTTTATTCAAAGGTCATATAAATGGAATCATTCAGTCTATAGTCTTTCTCTGTCTAGGTTAGTTAACATAATGCTTTTGAGATCCACACACATTGTTGCATGTATCTATACTTTGTTCTTTTGGGGGGAAGGAGGTACATATATTACATAGTTTATTCACAAGTTAGGGGACATTTGAGCTGTTGCCACTTTTTAATTATTGGATGAAAGGGCTATGAACATTTACCTACAGGCTTTGTATGGACAAAAGTTTTCATTTACACAAGAACTGCAAATATGGTAAATACATGTACTTTCTTACTCTAACACTGATCCTGATCACTGGTCAAGGGGAAGGACAAAGGTGGGAAGCATCACATCTGCCCTAGTTTTAGTTTCTAGTGACCATTACACAGTGAAAGGAGTCAGACCTTCTTGAAGAAATAACTAAGACTGAGCAGAAAATACACAAAATGAGCCTGGATCATCTTGAAATGTAAGAAAGTAAGGAAATTTTCATAACACCACACACAAACACACACACACACAGGTGTGTGCACAGCTATGGGGTAGATCAAAGGGACATAAAAGTCAACTTAAAGAGCTCCCAATGCCAAAACTAGAATAATTTGAGCCACAACATAAATAGAGTAGCATTGGATGATAGTCCAATGTATAAAATAAATATTCATAAACCCATGCTGACATAAATAATTGAATAAATTAATAAATGGGGGGGGAATAGATCTTCCATCCAGAAGAATTCTTAATAATTTATGTAAAGACTTTGCCCTCAAAGAGAGGAAGCATAATTTCCCACCTGCGAGTGTGAGCTGTCCCGTGACTTTCTCATGAACAGTACTATATGGAAAGAAAGGGAAAACCTTTCAGTGAAGGCACCTAACACACACTGCTCAGCCGGTGACCAATATCACCACCAACAGTGACAAGTCATGGCAATGGTGTGATGAAAATGGCACTCCGTGGTCTTCCCCCAAAAGAAAAATCATAACCGCACTCTAATCATGAGAAAAACATCAGACAAATCCCAGTTGAGGGGAATTCTACAAAATATGATCAGTGGTTCTCAAAACTGTCAAGGTCATCAAAAATAAGGAAAGTCTGCGAAAATATAATATCTAAGTGGTAAAGAGCCAAAGGAGCCATAAAAACTCAGTGTTACGTGATATCCTGGGCTTAGAATCCTGGAATAAGAAAAGGAAAACTAAGGAAATCTGAAGAGTTAGAAATAAAGTGTCAATGTTGGTTTTCTAATTGTAACAAATGTATCACACTAAGGTAGGATGCTTAATAGGGAAAAATGGGAGTGGGGTATCTTGAAACTGTATTATCTTTATAATTTTTCTGTCAATTGAAAACGGGTCCAAGATAATTTTTAAAAGCGTATATTAAAAAATGAAAAAGGAAATAAAGTGGTTGCATTCTGAAGTACCTCTATCTCAATGTATTTTTATCACCCAAGGGTAAGGACCCATTTAAGCACTTCAAAACAGTGACATCATACTCCATTTCTGCCTTTCAAGTCCTGAATTCAATTTGTTTCAAGTAAAACGGGAAAATAGTAGAGAACAGTATTTGTTGAATGAGTTAATTTCTTGAGAACCCAGTACCTCACATGCAATCACAGTATTCAAGGTTGACAGGTCTTCAGAACAACCAGCATAATCTCTTGCCTTAGGAGTATTATGTCCTAAGGTCATATACAGTACACAACAAGATTTTACATTGATTGTAAGTGATTTCTTAAATCCTTTTTCAGACAACAAGCATTGCTTATGCTCAAAAAATAAAGATTTCGGGTGGCACCCGTGGCTCAGCGAGTAGGGAGCCGACCCCATATACCGAGAGTGGTGGGTTCAAACCCGGCCCCTGCCAAACTACAACAAAAAAATAGCCGAGTGTTGTGGCGGGCACCTGTGGTCCCAGCTACTGGGGAGGCTGAGGCAAGAGAATCGCCTAAGCCCAGGAGCTGGAGGTTGCTGTGAGCTGTGATGGCACAGTACTCTACCAAGGGCAATAAAGTGAGACTCTGTCTCTACAAAAATAAATAAATAAACAAACAAATTAATAAAGATTTCAATGTTGACTATGTTTGTTAGGAAAGTGTTACATCAATCAAGGACAGCTGACCTGACACAGGTCTTAAGACTTAAGAAAATTTGGAAGACTGGGGAAAACACAGTAACTAAGAAAATGCCAGGAAGGCTATGTTAACCAGCATGACGAAAATGTGTCAAACAGTCTATAAAATCAGTGTATGGTGCCCCATGATCGCATTAACGTACACAGCTATGATTTAATTAAAAAAAAAAAAAAAAAAAAAAAAAAAGGCAGAGAGAGAGAATGAAGACCCCACACATAGAAAAAAAACAAACAAAAAAAAGAAAGTGAGAATGTTCCCAACATGAAGGGCCACTTTGAAAGCAGACAGGGAAATAAGTTCGCCCTTCTCTTATTCAAGATGCTGGACACCTAAGACTCATGCCAGGTGAATGAAATGATAGTAGTGAGCCTGTGTAAACTTGACACAAATTAACAGTTTATAGGTGTTATTGGTCTTGAACAGAGAAGAAAGAAGAGCTGTAGAAAACAGAGACTCCTAGGAAGAAGCTGGGGAAAGAAGGTAGAAACACAAAGGGAGGGGTCGGCTAGATGTGATGGATCGCTGAGCACCTGAAGATGGAGATGACCGTGGATCAGAGACAGCAGGTGACGGACAGCAGAGGATGCATCGTGATACACGTTTCAAATATATCTTACGCTAGCACAAAGGCCATTATACTATTCAATGTGTCTAATCAGTGACTAACTCATTTGAAACAAATTAAGTCAGAAATAAGAAAATAGAGTGATGGATTGTTACCATGGAGTGAGGCCATAAGTTCAGGCTGATTCTTTGACGAATCTCAGGAAATTAGCAAAGGCTTAAGGAAGAGGGTCTTACAAGTGATTCTGAGTCACCTATTTTTTCCTAGAAGCTTCTTAAATAAGTACTTTGAAATGTGTAAAAAATGATGACCTTACGCCTTTTGATTCGTGTTCTAAGGTGTATTAAATTCATGTGACATATAATGACTCAAAAATATTTTTTCCACAAAAATGAGTAAGGCTACGGGAGAGCAGTGTGAAATGAGTTTGTCATAGTGTTTATCTGGTTCAATAAAAAGTGAATGAGTGAGACATGATCCAAATCTTCTCAAGGTTTGTGATGGAGCTTGTTCATGTGCTACTCTGGTTCACCATCTTTTGCGGAATTAATTTGGTTTTTCTTCCCATAGTATTACCTTCACTTTTCTTATTTGAATTTTCCACAAAACTCACCACGAAGGTGGACTAAAAGTCAAGGCTCACATTGCCAGGCCTTAAAGTCTTCCTTATAGACATTTGTGACCTTGCTAATTCAAGGGCAAATTTGCACAAATATATAATGAGAAAGTAGTTTAGGGCCTTTTTTTCTTAAGAATGGTGTCATTTTATGAAGAAACTAAATTAAATATAGATTATTAAATAAATTTGCATTAAAATTAGCTAAAACATGTATATGTGCAATAAGTTAATAAATCTGTAAGTAAATAAAAAATTTTTCATGAACATATAAGAATTTATATATCTAAGGTGAATATTATTCATTTTAGTGGAAAGAACAGATATGTGCCTATTATTCTAAATGTATAGTAATTCTGCTTCCAAAAATAACATTCCATATATCAAAATGGAATAGTAATAACATTTTATAACTGATTGAAATTTTATATAATAAAATGTAAAAATTTATACGATCTGAATCAACTATGTAAAGTGCAAAGGATGATGCATAATTACAGTCCTGTGTACAAAGTGACCATCCAGAGAGATCCAGGGGCTGAGTGCCCCTGGAATAGAGCAGCAGTTCTCACTTCTGGGAATATCTGAATTCCCTGGAGGTCCTTTTGAATCACAGATGGCTGCATTCCACTCCAGAGAATCTGATTCAGATGACCTGGAATAGGACTCAAAAATATGCCCTCTCAAGTGGTATAGTAGCAAGTGGTTGGTAAGGGTACCAATTTCCCCTACAGTGTTTATTAAAACACAGATTGTTGGTCCCATCCCCACAATTTTGACCCTGTAAAACTCAGGGTACAACCCAATAATCTGCATTTCTAACAAGTTACCAACTGCTGCCGGCCTGGAAATCACACTTTGAGAATTACTGCTTGAAATCAAACAGCCTGCTTCAAATCCCTAACCAGACGTCAGACAAATTACCTAACATCTCTATTGTAAAATAAAAGTAAGTAGTATCTAATCTATTAAGGTTGATATGAGTATCAAGTGCATTAACCATCACAAAACACACAAAAGTATAAAATCCAGTGGTAGAACAAATACACAAAAAAGGAAAAGCAAGAACTCAAGACCACCAAACTACAATGATAAACAATAAAGGGAAAGAGGGAAACAAAAGACATACAAAACAACAGAAAGCACTTAATAAAATGACAGAAATAAGCCCTCCCATAGCAATGATAACCTTGAATGTAAACAGATCACACTTTCCACTTAAAAGATATAGATGGCATGCATAGATAAAAATATATACTCCAACACTATACTGCCTACAAGAAATTCAACCGTGAAAACATGTATAGACAGAAAGTAAAGAGATGGAAGAAGATATTCTGTGCAAGTGAATACTGAAAGCAGGCAGGCACAGCTACACTAATAACAGATAAAACAGCCTTTAAGTCAAAAACAATAAAAATAGACAAGAAATGTCATTATATATTGAGAAAGGAATCCATTCAGTAAGAGAGTTTAACAATTATGTAAACATAATTAACCCAACCCTGGAGCACAAGATATATAAAGCAAATATGAAGTCTATAGGGAGATACAGAGCCCAGCATGATCATAGCTGGAAATTTTGAGACTGTATTCTCAACATCTAGAGGTAGACAGAACATAAACAAAGAAAGAATTGGATTTAAAGTGAACTCTAGATTAAATGAACATAACACACATTTACAGAATACCTCACCCAACAGCTACAGAATGTACATTCTTTTAATCAGTATATGAAACAACCCCCAGGATAAACTACCCGTTAAGACACAAAATAAGTTTTAACAAATTTTGAAATCACATCAAGTGTCTTCTTAGATCATCATGGAATAAAACTAGAAATCAACAATAAGAACTTAGAAAATTGTGGGAATACATGGAAATAAACAACATACTTCCGAATGTCCATTGGATGAAGGAAAACATTAGGGAAGAAATTTTAAAAAAAATTGAAACACATGAAAATGGAAACACAACATATTAAATGCTATCAGATACCATAAAATAGTGGCAAGAGGGAAATTTATAGCAATAAACACATATTTCAAAAAAGTAGAAAGATTTCAAATAAATTATTTAACGATGCACTTCTAGGAACTAGAAAAGTAAGAACCAATTAAACTCAATATTAGTAGAAGGAGAGAAATAATAAAGATCAAAGCAGATCTCAACAACATCAAGACTAGAAAACAATTTGAAGGATTAAGGAATAAAACATGGGCTTTTTAAGAAGATAAACAAAATGGACAAACCAGTAGCTAAACAAACAAAGGGGAAAAGAGACAAGACACAAATAAATAAAATGTGAAAGGGAACATTGCATTGATACCACAGAAATATCAGAGACTATTATGAATAACTCTATAATAACAAACTGGAAAACCTAGGGGAAATGTATAAATTTCTGTACACATCCTACATATCAAGATTAGATCAGGACAAAACCTGGAATATTCCTACAAATTGAAATAAGATTGGATCAGCAATAAGAGATTTTCAAAAAAGAAAAGCCCAGAAGCAAATGGTATCACTGTCAAATTATACCAAACTTACAAAAGAGAATATTTCTCCTCCAATTGTCCTAATAAGTTGAAAAGAAGGGATTTCCCACTAATTTATTCTACAAGACCAGCACTACCCTGATACCAAAAGCAGGCAAGGATGCAACAAAAAAAAAAAAGAAAGAAAGAAAGAAAAGAAAACTATAGGCAAATATCTTTGATGAACATAAATGCAAATGTCATCAGCAAAATGCTAGCAAAAGTTTCCACAGCACGTGAAAAACATAATGCACCATGATCCAAGCTCAACCTATGCAAATTAACAAACGCGATCTATCACATCAATAGAAAGAACAAAACCCACACGATCATTGCAGATGCAGAAAAAGCATTCTATAAAGTTTGACCTCTCCTTCGTGAATGAAACTATCAACAAACTAGGCTTAGCAGGAACAAACCTCAACATAATAGATCCATGTATGGCATTCCCTAACCAAGCACCAAATTGAATGGGTAGAATTTGAAAGCCTTCCTCTAAGAAGTGTGAAATAAGGCAAGAATGCCCTCTTTCATCACTTCTCTCCAACTTAGTACACAAGAGAAAGAAATAAACAGCGTCCAAATTGGAGAGGAGGATAGTAAACATCCACATTGGAAAAGACTGTATAGTTAACAGCAATATATTGAATATTTCAAAGTAGTTACTATTGAGATTGTCCCCCTTGATAAATGACATGATACTATTTCTAGAAAACCCTAAAGACTACACTAAGAACTCTGAGATCTGATAAATAAATTCAGTGAAATTAAAAATACAAAACCAATATACAAAAATCAGAAGCCTTTCTATATACCCACAATAAACCAGCTAAGAAAGAAATCTAGAAGGCAATTACATTTACAATACCTACAAAAAAATACAAAATACCTAGGAATAAATTTAGCTAAGTATGTAAACGAGTTCTACAAACACTGATGAAATAAATGGAAGAAAACACAAATATGGATCAGAAGAATTAATGTTGTTAAAATGGCTATTCTGCCTAAATTCATTTACAGATTTAAAGTAATTCCCATCAAAATACTAATATCAATTTCCACAGAAATAGAGAAAACCCTGAATTTCATATGGAAAAAAAAAAAAAGAGCCAGAAGCTAAAGTATTCCTGACCAAAAAGAACAAAGGTGGAGATGCCATCCTACCTAATTTTAAAATATGTAACAAAGCTAATGTAACAAGAACAGGATGGTATTGGTATAAAAATAAACACGTGGACCAATGGAACACAATAGAGAACCCAGAAACAAATCTGTGTTTACACAGCCAACTGATTTTTGGCAATGGTACCAAGAATGTACATTGTGGGAAAAAAAAGACATTTTAAATAAATTATTCTGGGAAAACTGGATATCCATATGCAGAAAAATGGAACTGAATGTCAACATTTCACCATCTACAAAAGTCAACCCAAGGTGAATTAAAGACTTAAGACTTAAAACTTTAAAACTACTAAAAGAAAACACAGTAAACACATTTTAGGGCACCATTCTACTCAAAGGTTTTATAGCTAAGACCTCAAAAGCATAGGCGAGAAAAACAAAAATTGATGAGTGGGACTTTATTGGACTAAGATGCTTTTACACAGCTGAGAAATCGATCAACAGAGTGAAAAGACAACCTGGTGAAAGGGAGAAAATACTTGTACATTATTAATCTGACAAGGGATTAATATCCAAAATATTGGAATATACAAGGAACTCAAAAAACTCAACAGAAGAAAAAAAAAGAAAGAGAGAAACAATACTATTATAAGGTGGGCAAAGGACATGAAAGGACATTTCTCAAAAGAAAACATACAAACGGCTAACATGTATCAGAAAAAAAATGCTCAGCATCATTAATCACTAGGAAAATGCAAATTAAAACCATAGTGAGATGTCATATTAGTTGCAATGGCTATTAATAAAAAGAAAAAAAAAAACACATGGTTTCAAAGATTCAAAGAAAAGGGAACACATGCACTATTGGTGGGAATGTGAATTAGTACAGTAATTATGGAAAGCAGTATGGAAATTTCTCAAAAAACTAAAATTAGAACTATCATGGGATCCAGCAATCCTCTACTGGGTATTTATCCAAAGTAAAGGAAACCAGGATGTCACAGGGATGCCTGTGTCACCATGTATATTGCAGCACTATTCACAATAGTGAAGATCCAGACTTAATCTAAAATCCATCAGGAGACAAATTGATAAAGGAAATATGGTATAAACGCACAATGGAATGCTGCTTGACCATTAAGAAAGAAAAAAAAAATGAAGTCCTGCCATGTGCAGAAACATGGATGGAACTGGAAGTTGTTATGCTAAGGGAAACAAGCTGGGCACAAAAGGACAGCTAGTCCTTGTTCTAACTGATATGTGGAAGCTAAAAAGTGGAATTCTTGGAGGTGGAAGTAGAATGGTAGTTATAAGCTAGGAAGGGTGGATGAGCGGGTGGGGGGAATAGAAAGATATCAGTTAATGGGAACAAACATGGAGTTACATAGGAATAAATTCTAATGTTCAGTTGCAGCGTTAGACTGTAGTCAACAGCAATATATTAAATATTTTTAAGTATTTAGTAGTGAGGATTAGAAATGTTCCCAGCACAGAGAAATGATGAATATGGTGATGGACACTCCAACTACCCCAATGTGGTGACCACATTCCATACATGTAACAAAGTATCCCATGTACCCTATAAATGTCTATAAATATTATAACTTAATACAAAAGAAATAATAGTTTTTTTAATGTTTAAAAAGAATTCTTACACATGTGAAGTTTTGCACATAATTTCAAGATAGGTGTTCTCAGTCAGTTCTCCCCAGCATAGCATGACCATTTTAAGGGGTGCTTTATACAACTCACTTGCCCACATGGGTACACATGCCATGGTGTGTGTGTGTGTGTGTGTGTGTGTGTGTGTGTGTGTGTGTAAACAGAGAGAGAGGGAAAGAGAGACAGAGAGAAATTTCTCTTTCTAGCTGGTTATTAAAGATATAAAGCCCTAAACATTCACACATTTCTTTAAGATATAAACTAAATATTTTAAATTACATTTATTATTGGAATTTTTAAAAGCTGCCAGATGAAGGATCTTATAATAAATAAATGATCTCTCTAATAGATTTAATAGTGTTAAAGCTTCAAATATTGTTCTTAAAAAACATGTGACATATTCCAATACTTTTACTTCATTGGAAGCAAATCTCAGGTCTGATGGTTTCTCTGGGACTTCAGCCAACAGCTGATGTAGCTATAAAGACACTTTTAATTATTATATTCTAGGCAGATGAAAATAGTCTAATATTTCATAAAATTTACCCTAAGCACTCCAGCTCATATACCCCTATTTTCAGCAAGCATTTATGTGTTTATTAAATTATTGCCTCCGTCACTGGTAAATGTATTTCTATGTACTTCTTTTTATTTTAAGTAAAATAATATATGCATGTTACTACTGACCTATGGTCCCTGGCAAGTGGCTATTCCAGTGAAAATGCTATTTTAGTTAAAAATTATTCTCATTTGATTATCTGCTATTAAGTCCTAATAGTGAGATCTGTGCTCATAAAATTCCAGCAGGAATGGAAACAATTTCCCTGTAAATATATCAACCTCTTCATTCCCAGGGATGTGTTATTTTTTGTTTTCTTCTTAATGAAAGTGATACAATGTTGACTCATTTGCTTTGTTGTATTTTCTCAAAAGGATACAGGTTTGTTTGCAAACATATTGCTTTCTAAAGATACAGCCTTAATAGGCAAGAATGTGGATCATTGCAACAAAATGTCAATATGCAGTTTGTTAATTGTTCTCTGAGTTGTACCCTCTGCATGTGTGCTCCAGGTACCGCTGTGTGTCTGGGAGGTGTTGTTTCTGGTGTGTTCATGCATGTGCATGGGCACGCAGAGAGCGGGAGAAGCCGGCTGAAATTCCTCCAGAGAGGGGAACCCTGAGCTCCCTCCCAGCAGCAGAGTCTGCTTCTGAGAGTGCTCAAACATGCTTGCTCAACCAGAGCCCCTGCTGCCTACAGCCCACCGCTGGTAGCAAGCCCTGCACAAGATGATGAAAGAAGGGAGATACCACTTTTTACAAATTAAATGCCAAAGGGGTCTTTTACAACTGGAATTTTACCTTGGAAGTGAGAACAATGTAATCTAAAAATTTATACCCTCATATTAATTTGAAATAAAAATAAATAAATAAATAAATAAATAAAACAAATGTTAAATTTGACTAGCGATAGTTATGAGCTATTTTCTTACTCATCCCAATGAGATCACCTGACACATTTTGCATCTTTCTGGAGCAAAGCTCAATAAAGTCCTCTGTCTTTAAATGCAGTCAACATAACTGGTCCATAATATGTTAACTTTTCAAACAACTATGTTCCCACACACTCACTATGCTTTCCTTTGTGTTCAATTCCAATTGTAGGAACAGTCCAGAAAGCTGAGATTCTACTTGTACGTTAGTTGAGAGCTTTTGGAAATTAGAAGTTCTTGCCCCAAAATAAAAGAGTTGAAGGCAGGAGACTGTATTTCATGTGCATACTCTGAAATGTTCCTTTGGCTTTATGAGAAGCGAAGGAAGAGAAATCATATCAGATATAGGCGGCGGCTGTGAACATTTGGTTCAAAGAGCCACTGGGCATACTTGCTCACAAAGTCACTTTAATGTTCTGTTTGTCCTCCTCTTCAAAGAGTGCTCTCAGCTGAGAAGTTCATTACCAGGGAGCAGAAGACTGAGCTAGGTCCCCATCCACCTGGGACTTGGGGGTGGTTTGGCTGCTGTAAGAATTCTCTTGGGGCATGGCTTCTAGAAGCATTTTCTTAGAACACAGGGAAATAGTGTGTCTGTCAAGTTGCCATTTAACCAGCATTTAGTCAATGTGAATCCCTGTGCTGAAGAGATCCCAGAAAGGTCACTGTGGGTTGAGAGCATCATGGGAAATCATGGCTGGAGGCTGTTAGCCTCTCCCAAGAAGAAAGAACTCCTACCCTTCAGAAGCCCTGGGAGCTGGCTTGTCATTTGCTGTCAATCTGCAGACCTCTGGGCCACTGCAGATATCAGAGCCCACGGCTGATGGGGCCACATTTGTAACTGTCAGGGACTGTTCCTAATATTTAAAGAAGCACCCTGTTGTTGTAAAAAATGTTTATTGCCCTACACATCCTCATCCTGACTAAATACAATTTGGTGGATTTGGGAGTTAACTTTTAAGTTGACCCAATCTGCTTAGAATTAAACTAGTTTGGAAACATTTGCTCTTTCTTTTCTTTTCTTTTCTTTTCTTTTCTTTTCTTTTCTTTTCTTTCTTTCTTTCTTTCTTTATTGCTCTCTTCTTGGTGGCAAATTGTCTCTTTTCAATAACGAGTTTCCTATGGTAGCTACCATGAAATATAATTGTGGTGGTATTTTAATCACTAAGACTGTGACTTGTGGTTGGTTATGGTTGGTAGGGAAACAAGTCAAAAGGAGCCTGTGGTTAGCCAGTGAGCTCAGAAATTACAGCCTGTATCTGGCAACTTCAAAAAGAGACAGAGAGAGGGATGGTTTAAGTCACATCAGCCTCTAGAGTCTGAAAAGTAGCAGATAAAATTGTGGACTGGGGATGGAAAGTACCATCACAGGATATTTTCCCAATTATTCATACGTGTTGCCAGCAAGCTCCTGAAAAAAGATGAGGGGTTTCTCCCCTCTGAGAGCTTTAAAGATGTCATGCAGGGAAGAATAATGCTGTGTTTGTACAAGCAATTTCTAACAAAAGAACAGAAAAGAGAAGAAGGCATCCACGTTTCCCCAGGAGTCTGTTGAGCTGCTTCACCCACCAGGCGATGTGTTGGCATTTACATCTCCTTATAAGATTGAGACCCACAATCTGTGACCTTCTCTCACAGAGACCTACATGTTACTGGTCTCCAAACCTAGAAACTACTAATTGAAGCCTCTTTCTTCCCAGGTTTATTCCTGAATGTCAACAAGAGGCATGTTTTCTAGGGCAAAGAACCCTCATGTGAGCCTTACAATCCAATAACAGGCAAACAATCTATTCTAAGGCTTTGCTCTGTGTCCATGTCACAGGGAGAAATTCCTGGACTCCCTCCCTTGAGATGGGCCAGTCTTAACCTGTCTAAAAGCTACTCGGTAAATTTTGACCCTCACCAAACTTCAGATCCATTACATAGAAAATAATCTATCAAATATATTTTAATTGTATATCTAACTTCTCAACCTTTTGCAAAATGCCTATCAAGGTATCAAACCCACAATACCAAAAAAGAAGTGCATTTTTATCGTTTACCCTTATTTTTTTTTAACAACCACTCTGATTTCTAGCCTATATTTTGAAAGCAGTTTGGTATTCCCTGCCTATGTTATGTTTCTTTAAAAAATTATTTGTTAGGATTATACAAGGATGAAATAAAATAGCAAGCAGTTTTCAAAAAGTTTACTGCTTGTGCATATTGGCTGTACCTGCTCAGAACTGAAATGACTTTATCAACTGAGGCAGAATTCATGACATGATTACAATCCATACGTTCATGCACTCCTCTCAGAACAAAAGCATAGCATAGGTGTATACATACATCTAAACCACAAACTTCCTCAATTCTATAAGATCCAAACTTGCCAGGGTAACTCAAGACTACAGTTGAACCTGGGGTCATGTGCATTTCTTGCTAATGGTCTGAGATGGGCCATGGCTCCCTTTATTAGCAAGTAGACCAACATTTCTGAAGAAAAGACGAATTTTCTTTCTTTTTCTAGGTTATTATGCTCCAGATTACTGAGTGAAAAGAGAAATAAGATGATACCACTCCATATGGAGGCTCAAGTTTGGGTTTTATTCCTCCAGGGAATGGTAACACACGCCAGAAAAGATCTTAAGATGAATCTCAATATGTGTCTGCTGTTGATATCCAGAAAGAGTCCTTCTTGGTGTCTCTGAAAACCTGAGTGAGCACACGTTGCAAACTTCACCACTCTTCCTCTCACTGGTCATGGCACATATGAGATAAGTAATAACAAGCTCACTTGCCTTGATACATTTGTACAGTAACATATGCATATAGACACAGCTGCATGCATTTATACACACATGTGCATGCACATTTATCCATATATACATATGTAAACATGCATATATAAATATATCAAAACATATGTCTGATGAAAACATCTTCTGTTGTGTATGACCCACATTTCTCTGCCTTTCCCTGACCATTCTCATCCCTCACCCAAAATATCGTTCTCATACTGGAATGGAAAGTGTGCACAGAGTAATGGAGGAGACAGAGCAGGAGCCAGGCTTTTAAGAACGCACTACGTTACATTAATGACGAAGATGTGGAAGACGGGCACAACAGAGAAAGGTTTCTGCAACACACAAAACTGACAAAGGATTAATATCAGAAATTATGAGGAATTCTTCAAATGAAACAAATCATGACAGATGCTGTTTATGTAAAGTTTAAAAACATTCAAAAGTGACCTGTAGGGACAGGAGAACTCCATCTTCTTAGGGTCCTGGGTGGATCTGAAAATTAAATTATTCCACAGTAATATTCCATCCAATATTCACAACAGGTGAATCATAAAATAGGCTATATTTTTCTGAGAAGCATTGTTATAACCATTCAAAATAGTGTTCAAGGGATATCTAATAACAGAAAATACTGATTAAGTGAAACAAAACAGTTATCAAAACACTGGACCTAAGAATCCCAATGATGGTAAACGTATTTGTAATAAAGCATATGACAACTTTTATGTATCACAGAAGCCTTCATAAGGAAAAGAAGAAATGAAGACCTGAAGAAACAGAGCCCATTATTTATATACTGAATGGGACGGAGACTAGTAAGTGATGAAGAAGCAACGAAATTATGCAAGAGACTTAAATGATTAGAGTTATTTTAACAAGGCCTGGGCAGAATTCTGTTCCAACCTGTTTTGTGAGGATAAGGACACTGCATCCCTCTGTTACAGCACAGAAAGGGTGTCTTTCTCATGACATCTGCAAAAAGCCAGAAAGTCACAATGATCTTATTGCACCTGCTGTTTTTCAAGCATGTTGAACTTAAGTAGTTAATATGCCAGAGTGGTACAGTTTCAACTCATTCAGGACTACACATTATAAAGGATACAAAGTTGGAAAGGAAAAAAAAGGAATCATTTAAAAATCATAGGCATGATTGATAAGTAAAAGGAGCAGAAAAGGAAAGGGAAGTGCTTTTGCCCTAAGGATTAAAGAGGGTTATCCACCTGCCCCATCCGGGGTGCTCATTCAAAGCCCATACATAAAAAAGGCAGGGTGAACAAAACAAAGGGATAAAACTGGTCAAAGTATTTGGAGTATTAAAAGGATGACTGGCCTGAGGAAGTAAAGGCACCCAAAATGAAGCGGGATATATTCCTGATTGTGTCCAAATCTCAACTTAGTAGTGATTCCCAAATGCAAGGTGATGACTTTCCCTCTCCCTGTCTATGGAAAACAGCCAAAGTGAAACGTTCTCAGTCAAAAAAGCTTCAGGAGTAGTCGCTTACACTTTGCTGTTGGTAAGATACAAACTCTCACATGTGGTTTTTCTGTTTTGTAAGTAGAAAAAGAAACCACTAGATGATCTGGAAAGATTTACTTATGGTGTTCATCGACCCTTTTTACTTATAATAAGTGTTGAGATGAATTCACAGTGTCATCAGGATGCAGACTATAATAGCATGATTCTTGTCCAAAAATAAAAAGTTAATTAAAAATTTTATGCATGGGAAGTATTGCTCTTTTCCTTTCTGAAAGAGTTCACATATTACCTCTTTGGCTATAAAACCAGAAAATGATTCTTTAGAAGTCTTCTAAGTTTTTCTGGGTAGGTAGAAACTTCCCTGAATATATTGTCAAGAGAGTTGACTTAAAGCACCACAGAAACATCCCCCAACTTTCTTCCAGCAGCTTAAAAATAATGCATTTTCCCCGCTTGCTTCATTAATTAAAGATTCTACTTGATTTTCAAAAGCTGGTCTTCTCGTAGCTCATGTTACTTATTCCCATTTTGATGCTGCAGCAGAGAGAAAGATGAACTATAAATGATCACACGGTTGGATGGGAGCATAGGCTGACCTTTCACCTGCATGAAGACTCTGTCACTAATGACATGTAGCAAGGTCCTTGAAAATGGCCTGGACTTGGACACAGCTAGTCTACTCCTAGGAAGGTGTCGTTTGGAAATAATCAGAAATGGGATGAATGATTTGTGAGCCAAAGTGCTACATACCTCACTGCTGAATATCACCATGGCACCTTCAAAGTACTCCCCTTGGAAAGCTGTGCATTGACATCAGCCCCTTTAAAGTACTTTTTTCAAGGATGAGTTTGCAAACTTAATAGTCAAACCTCATATGTATCACATTTATATAATACAATGGCAAAAAAATATGAACAGCTGTAGTATTCTACAGTAGGTGAATCATAAAATAAGCTATGATATATTCCAATGTATGATGTAAGCAGTCCAATTTGTACAAATAATCAACACACTGAAATTGGCATAAATGTATTTATGATCTATGTACAAAAGACTTAAAAATAAATTAATTTAAAAAAAGTCTTAAAGAGATATTTAGTGACAGAAAATACTCCTGATCATATTCCATCCAGTACATTGGTACAATAGCTTTTGAAATACCTAATTTATGACTCTCATGTTGAGTTTTCTGTGGACAAAAAACAGCTCTTACTTTATGTTTAATATTTATTTTTAATAAGAACTGATAGAATATTAAGTGAAACAAAACAGTCATCAAAACACCTAAGAATTACAACAAAGGATGGTAAACTAGCAAAAAATTTTAAGTAATGGAATTATTAATTTTGAGGGTTTTTTAATCATTTCTTCCCAAATTTATGTGGAGAATATTGTCACTTTCCTAATAAGAAAATAATTACTTTAAAAAATAGTTCCATTGGTACATGATGAAGAAAGTGTTTGCCATGTATTAAAGAATAAATACTAAATATAAAGTAACAGCTAGTTTTTGTCCACAGAAAACTCAACATGAGAGTCATAAATTAGGTATTTCAAAAGCTATTGTACCAATGTGCTGGATAGAATATACTGTGTGGGTGTGTGTGTGTGTGCGTGCATGTGCATGTATGATCTTAACAAGTCTCCAGAGGATGCCCAGATCACGGCCCTGTGCCCTACATTTCACCTTTAGTCATAGGACCTAATTACAAATACCTTTCAATGTTAAATTTCCATCCCCAATGATCCTGAGATATGTTATGCTAATGTAAACCCAATATGCATGTGCATGAGTCTTCTTCATGAATATTCATAAAATCTTCCTCCATGTTATTGAACATATATATTCCCAGCAATCCTGTTTAACATACATTCCTGTCTCTCCTTCTTCTCCTTTGAAGCACAACTCTGGTTTAGCTGAGGTCATAGCCTTCTTAGAAAGAAAGTTCTCCTTTCTAAATTTACAGACTTTTTCATTTTTTCAGTCTGCACCAGAATATATAAAGAATGCCTACAAATCAATATGAAATAGAAAACCCAAATGAGGTAATCCAAGTAGCCTCTAAGCCTCTGAAAAATGCTCCATTTTATCTGTAATTAATGAAATGGAAATTAAGACTATAATGTTCTACCACTAAGATGAAAAAGACAGTAAATACTAAATGTTAAGGCTGTAACTGGAACCCACAGGCACGGCTTGAGCAAGTGCGAATTGCCACCCATTTGGAGTCTGTTAGTGTCTACTCAGGCTGAACATCTGCATACTCTGTCACCCAGCAATCCCCCTCGTAAGTGAACAGCCCCCAAAGTTCAGTGTATGTCTTCATCAAAAGAAATGTACAAGAATTTCATAGTATAATTGTTTGTACTAATCCAAAACTGGAAACTATCCAGACAGCCATCAGCAGTACATTGGACAAACAGATCTTGGTATATTCACACAATGTAATGAGTCTGAAAACCTTATGGATGAATCTCATGAACACAGTACCAAGTGAGAGAAGGCAGACCTACAGGCTACAAATATTCATAAAAATTGCAAAAATAAGAAAAGCTAATCTAAGTGGTATGAAGTCAGAATCATGGCTCCTGTCCTTGGTGGGAAATGGTCACTAGATGTAGCAAGAGAGCATGTCTGGAGTTCCTAGTAATACTGTTTCTATATCTACTATTGTTTACAAGGGGACATTGCATTTGTAAGTAATTGTTATATGTACATTTTTCTACATACAGTGCACTTCAATAGAAGGTTAAAAATGCAATGGCCCTTAAATAATTAGAATTTGATTTTTGAAAACTCATTTAGAATGATATGCTAGGGTAATTTAACTTGTATTAGACATGAGCTAAGGGAGGGAGGTTGATTGGGAGGCTCATTCCTGCCAGCCTCTCTCCTCTAAACCTCCAACAAAAGTTTTTCATTATTGTTTCAAAGGTCATGGAAGGACAAATGTGAGAAGAACAGTTTCAGAAGGAAAGTCTACAGTGAGCTAGGCAGCTTAGTTGCTGAGCAGAACAACAGCTTTTCTTCAGTGTGGACAAGAAACTAAGAAATTATGACCTAAAAAATAAAAAAAAAATTAATACATGCATGAATTAAGAACTATTAGTATAGAAATTAAATTGACTTAAATATCATATTCAATATTTCACAACTACTACACTCCTATCTTTTTTAACAAAGTTAAATTTGCGGTTCGGGGTGTGGTGTTTAACAGGTGAGAATGTGTGCTTTTGTCTGTACATTGTATGTGTGAAATCACTTTCCTGGGTACACTGGGATCAAAATATCCTCACATTCCCCTTTTTATTAGAGGACATGGCAGAGATCAATGAGGTCTCCTGTTGTTGACGTTCTGGAGAAATTTTTAGAGTCGTTGTTCCTTTGTAGTTCCAGTATTGTTATCCAGACAACAGGGCACACATGGCCGCATGTGCTGCACAGAGCAGTTGTTTGGCAGCAAAAGTGTTCAGCGGGGGAGCCAGACAGAACACACTGGCCTGCGGCTGGACTCCCTGCGGCTAGAACCCGCTGTTGTCAAAGTGAAAATTGCCAAAATGGTTACCAGCATCAGCACTTTATAAAACTTAGCTTGGCAAGAAAAGGGTTTAGCATTATTAAATGAGGGGTACACATGGGCACAAAGAAATACAAAGAGACATTAAAGGACATGGGAAACCAAGGGAGGGGCGGGAGAGGAAGAAGGGTAAGATTAAACACCAACCTTTTGGTACAATGAGCGCTGTTCTGGTGATGGACACACTGAAAGCCTCGTTAGCAGAATTTCTTGCTGCAGTAGGTCCTTGGTCTCAGGGATTGGAAGAATGAACCCAGGGACAACAGATCACTGGTAAAATAGGATTTATTAGACAGCAAAGAATACAGAAGGAGTAAAAAGCACCAGAGCCTCTGGCAGAGGGAAAGACAAAAGTGGGAAGTCCCCCAGTGGGTCCTTTGTCTAGGGGTTAAAGGTCTTGAGAATCATACTTGGCCAGGACTTGGTAGATGGGAGACACCTTTTTGATGTTAATGAGCATATTAACAAATGAGGGAATGCTCATCATCTTTAATCATCAGAGAAATGCAAATAAAAACTACTTTGAGATATCATCTTACTCCAGTGAGACTAGCCTATATCACAAAATCCCAAGACCAGAGATGTTGGCGTAGATGTGGAGAAAAGGGAACACTTTTACACTGCTGGTGGGAATGTAAATTAATACATTCCTTTTGGAAAGATATATGGAGAACACTTAAAGATCTAAAAATAGA
>CAUYPK010105382.1:0-19801 GCA_963574355.1 Loris lydekkerianus
GACATAACTGCATCCTAAAAACAAAGCTCAAGAATATTTATAGGGTGATTGGTAGGACTACACCTGCAGTGCATCTCACATGGGTATATGTGAAACTTAGTAAATGTAGAATATAAATGTCTTAACACAATAACTAAGAAAATGCCAGGAAGGCTATGTTAACCAGTGTGATGAAAATGTGTTAAATGGTCTATAAAACCAGTGTATGGTGCCCCATGATCGCATTAATGTACATAGCTATGATTTAACAATAAAAAAAGAATATTTATAAATATAAACCCCCCCAAAAGAAATCAACCCCCACCACTCAACTTCTTAAAAACTTACTGTTAGGCATCCAGTGAGTCATAATAGGGAGAAATATCACACAAGTGAAAGCAACCTAGAAATGGTATTTGAACTGAATTACATATGGTAAGAAGCTAAGAGGAAAGACTCCATGTGTTAAGAAGAGATGTCAAAGATAGAAAGGAAGACCCAAACCAACCTCTAGGAGATGAAAACTACAGTGTTGTAGATGTCAAACATGTTGGATGCAACTTAAGGCAAATTAAGACACCACAGAAAATAATACTGGTGAATGTGAAGACAAAGAAATAGAAACATCCCAATTTAAACCACAGACACAGCTCAGATGACCACAGCCTCAGGGAGCAGTGGCAAAACTTAGCCAATTACAGGTGAAAATGGAGCATGGAGACACGATATGAAGAGAAAATGGACAGGAAAAGTATTTAAAGAAATCATAGATGAAAATTATTTCTATTTGATGAAAAACTATAAGCCCACAGATCTAAGAAGTTCAACAAAACTGGCTGAGCAACACATTGCTTAAAATTGGGGAAAATGATAAAATCCTAAAAATAGCTAAAGAAAACAGACATGGGACATACAGATGAATGAAGAGAGGGATGATACACAACTCTTCCCAGAAACAATGCGCGTGACAGTAAGATGGGGCACCATGTTTAAAGTTCTGAAAGGGGGAAAAAAAAAGGTCAACACAAAATTCTACACCCAGCGGAAATATTTTCAAAAGCATAGATGAAAGTAAAGTCTTTTTAGACATATAAAAGCTGAAAGAATTTATCATAAACAGAGCTGCACTGCAAGAAATGTTAAAAGTCCTTAAGGCAGAAGGAAAATTATACCAGAAGACAATCTGCATTTACAGAAAGGAATAAATAGTGCTAGAAATAGTAACTACGAGTGTACATATAAAAGAGTTGGTTTTTTTTTTTTTTTTTATGTTCCTTTAAAACTCTGTGAAAGATAATTGACAGTTTACAGGCAAAAACAAGAACAATATATGGTGGAGTTTATAACATTTGTAGGAGTCAAATGTATGAAAACAATAGCACAAATGGCAGAAGGGTAGAAATGGAAGCATATTGTTACATGATTCTTAAATGTTTATATGTATAACATTACCCTAAGGTACACTGTAGTGAACTAAATACATATTCTATGAAATGGTTAAAATGAGACTCCTGAACCACACCCAAATATGATCAACTCTCCAGGAGAAGGAGCTGGGTATCTATTCTGTTAAGGAGCATCCAGGATGGTTCTTTCTACTGGCAAATTTGGGAAATTATACCAATTCAACCAGTCACAGGCTCCAAATTACAATCTATGGGCTCAGGTACCACTTAGCCTTCGTGCTTCGCTGCCAGGTACCCTCCCAGAAAGAAACATCCTTGGGACTGAGGCCCAAGGTCACAACAGCAGGCTGACTGGTAGACGAGGTCCCAGAGCCCAGGTTTCCCAGACTCCAGCTCAGGGATCTCCTTGCTCAGCAAGGTGTCCCAGGGCCTCAGAATGGGGCCAGCTGCGTAGAGACGAGGCAACCTGGAAAGGGCATGGATCTTCCCTCAGAAGGCCCAGACAGGCAGGGCCAGGCCTGGCCCCTCACACCAGCTTCCTGAGAAATACACTCTCTGGGGTTCTAATGGAGTGGCTGTGGTCATGTTCCCACCAAGGGACACAGAATGGGAATAGGAAATGAGAGGACGTGGGGATGAAGAGGGGTGGGGAAGGGATGGACTGCTCTCACCTGCCACTTCTGCCCTCCTTTTGCTAAGGTCCTGATACTAACCATCCCATCACCATTGGTGGAGGAGTGCCTGCTTCCAAGATGGCAGCAACCACAATGTCCAGCAAGATTGACTGGGCAGGCTGGAGGCTCCTTGCAGGGTTGTGCCTGCCCAGGAAGGGGTTGGCTGGGGAGGAGGATAGTGCCGAGGGGGTGCATTCACTATATTCCTGAGTATTATTTCCCATATAATATCATTATTACTTTCTAGAGTTATACTTTTAACACATAAGCATAGATTAAAAAAAAAAAAAACTAACATGTATATAGACACAGGATTAGTACTATCCATGTAATGCACATCCTTATTTTTCTGTTAAAAATCTGCATAAAAGAGTGCACACCATACACATAGCAAAATATGGTAATTATCTTAGTTTCCACCTAATAAAAACCTAGACAAAGGAAAGCAAATGAAACTCTAAAGGAAATAGACGATATAAGAAAAATCACATTGGAAATGAGTGAAACAGAAAACAAAAAAACAATAGAGAAAATCAATGACACCAAAAAGTGGTTCTTGCTAAGATGAATAAAA
Organism: Loris lydekkerianus; assembly: GCA_963574355.1. NCBI lineage: Eukaryota > Metazoa > Chordata > Mammalia > Primates > Lorisidae > Loris > Loris lydekkerianus. Next base: position 2,634 of record CAUYPK010105382.1, read on the forward strand.
TTGATAGAGTTCTAGTCAGAATTTTTGCCTTCTCTTTGATTAGGAGCAAAGAGGAGACTAAATTTAACAATATCATGAATGAAAGAAGTGCCGTAACTCTATATTCATTATATAATAAAAGGATAAAGTATTATTGTGAACGCCTTTGTGCCAATACATTTGACCACTTAGATGAAATGCACTAATTCCTTGAAAGATACAAGCTAGCAAAGCTCACTCGAGAAGAAATAAATAACTTAAACAGCCCTGTGTTGGTTAAAGAAATTGTATTTTTTTAATTTAAAACCTTCCCAAACTGAAAATTTTATGTCCAGATGGCTTTACTTGTGAATTCTACCAAATATTTAAGGAAAAAAAAATGCAGTACTATAAAATTCTTCCAGAAAATTAAAGAGGAAGAAACATGTCCCAATTCATTCGCTGAAACCAGCATTACCCTGATATAAAAACAAAGACATTACGAGAAAAGAATACTGTAGGCTAGTATTCCCTGTGAATATAGATGTGAAATTCTGAACATTTTAGCAAATCTAGCTCAAGAATGGATAAAAAAGAAGAATACCGAGTTGGTTTAACATTTGAAAACCCATTAATGTAAGTCATGATAATAAGAAACAATGAAAAAAAGATAATCTCCAGAAAACATATTTGACATATGAAATATGTCTTGACTTGACTATTCACTCTCACTACTTTTCAGCCTTGTAACTGTTAAGTATCCCTTATCCAAAATGCCCGGGATAAGAATTGTTTTAAATTCCATATTCTTTTATATTTTTGGAATATTTGCATGTACATAATAAGATATCTTTGGGATGGGACCCTAGTCTAAAGAAAAATTTATTTATGTTCCATATGCACATAGCCTGAAGGTAATATTATATAATATTTTTAATAATTTTATACATGAAACAAAATTTTTGACTGCGTTTTCACTGCAAACTGTCACATGAGGCTGAGTCTAGAATTTTCCACTTGTGGTGTCATGCTGGCACTCAAAAAAGTTTTGGGCTCTGGAGCAATTTGGATTTAAGAATTTCAGATTAGGGATGTTCAACTTGTGTAGGAGTTTCCAGCCAGTGCAATCAGGAAAAAACACACATACACACACAAAAACAAAAAGCCATCGAGGTTGAAAAAGAAGAGAAACCATCTATTTACAGGTGACGTGATTATTTACTCGTATGTGAGAAGCTGGAAAACTACAATCTATTTTTGCATTGCTCACAAAGAATGGTTTTTAAATTTTTGTATGTTTGTAAATAATAATAACAATAACATCAGTTACAATAAAACAAAGAAGAATTTATAATAGAGATTTTATGTGCCCTGCAAAACGTAAAATCTTTACTATCTGGCCTTTTAGAGAAAAAATTTGCTGGCCCCTGGTCTATAAAGAAAATTTGATGGAATCTCCACAAACCTACTAGAAACAAATAAGTGAATTTCAGTAAAGTGGTAGGATATAAGATTAACATATAAAATCAATTCTATTTCTATGTCATATCAATAAATAATCAGAAATTAAAATTTCACAAATACCATTTGCAAGAGCACTAAAAATGTTAAATACATACAGATAAATTTGACAAAGGGTTTGAAAGACCTATACAACAAAAACTATAAAGAAATATTGCTAAGGTACATAAAATAAGACTTAATGGAGATATTCATTGGTTATGGCTAAAGAGACTCAAATTTTTAAGATGTCACCTTCCCTCCTAGAGATTCAATGTCATTCCAATTTCAAAATCCCAGGAAGCAATTTCTATAGAAATTAGAAAATTGATTTTGAAATTCCTATGGAAATGCAAAGGAATTAGAATAATCAAAACAACTTTGAAAAAATAATAAGAGGGGAAGATTTAAATAACCTAACTTTAAGACGTATACAGTTATACTAATTAAGACAGTGTGGTATTGGCACAAATATAGACAAATATAATCATAGAACATGACAGATATGGTCAATTGATTTTTCCAGTTGCAAAAGAAATTTGGTGAGAAAAAGGCAGTATTTTCAGTAAATAATGCACAGATGCTCCCATAATGAACTTCAATTCATACTTATGTCACAATCAAAAGTTTACTTCAGTGGATCATAGACCGAAATGTAAACCCAAAAGTTATGAATGTTCCAGAAGAAAACTTGAAATCCTTGTGACCATGAGTTAGGCAAATATTTCTTGAATATAACACCAAAGGCATAATCCATTAAAAAAATAAATTAGACTTTATCAACATTAAGAATTTCTACTCTTCAAAAGACACAGTTAAGAGAATGAAAGGACTAGCTACAGACTTCAAGGACATGTTTGCAAATTGTAAGGAATATGCATCTAGAATATATACAGAATACACAAAACTCAATGATAAGAAAACATACAATCCAATTTAAAACTGATCAACAAGTGTGCGCAGACTCTTTTCCAAAGGAGTGAGACAGCTGACATATTTGCATATAAAATGGTGTTCTACATCATTAATCATTAGGAAAATTGCAATTCAGATCGTGAGATACCAGGACATACCTATTAGAATGTCTAAAATTTAAAAAAACTGACCATACCAGGTGTTGTTGGCAAGGATGCTTTCACATACTGCTGGTGGGAATGTAAAATGTCACCATCACTTTGGAAAACAGTTTGACACTTTGTCAAAAAGTGAAACTATATGATTCAGCCATGTACTCTTAGGTACATTCCTAAGAGCAGAGGAAGCATATGTCCACCCAAAGACTAGTGCACGAATATTCATAGCTGCTTTATTTGTAATAACCCCAAATTGGAAATGACTCAAATTTTCATTAACAAACAAAGGTTGAGCAAATAGTGGTACACCCATAAAACAGAATATGACTCAGCAATAAAAGAGGGAATGATATAGCTAAAAACACAGAGGAATGTCAACCTGTGTGAAAAAGCCAACCCCCCCCAAATTAGTACCTCTCATAGAGACCCATTTTTATTAAGTTCTAGAAAATGAAAACTTATGTATGTTGACAGAAAACAGACCAGTAATTGCCTCAAGTCAGAGAGAAGTGGAAGAGAGAGATTACCAAGGAAGGGGTGCCAGGAAACTCTGGGGATCATTATCTTGGTTTGGTAATAATTTCACTTGTGTGTATGTGTACGGGTGTGTGTACACATGTGTCAAAAGTTGTCAAATTGTATACTATATGTGCATGGTGTATGTTCATTATCCCTTAATAAGGCTCTTAAGATTTCTTAAAGTTAAAAAAAAAAAAATAAGGAAAACATTTGATGTATAGATAATATTAAAGTTAGACGTGATGAACTGAAATCTACCTTAGTGGACCCTTTAAGTAAACATAAACTTCTCTCTCCTTTTAAAGGAGAAATACAAATGAAAAGAAAAAATTTAACCAGAAAAAAAGTCAACCAGAAATAACCACAATATAGTATGTAGTCACAATATTAGTCCCATTAAGTTATTTAATAGCATATGACCTAGGGGACCATCCCCAGCATTCCAGAGAATATCTGAAATGGGGGGAAAGCACTCAAAACCACAGTTACAGTAATAATTTTAATTAACAGAAAATATATTTTGCTGGAACACTAAGGCTAGAGATACCTAATAAGATTTCCTGGGTGACTTCAGTCTCTCAAATCCGTTTGCTTGACTGACAAACGTTAGTGACTCTTTTTTTTCCTGTGCTAGGCTTCAAAAACGATGGGTGTGTTTGCCTCTGGGTCCCTCTTCCCAGCCATCTGGAAGGCCACTCCACTTACTGAGTCGAGGAGGCAGCCAACGCTATCCTTTTGGCTCTACCAACAGCTCTCCCCTCACTCTGCCAATGCTGGCCATATTTCTAGTGGTGTTTTTCTGCAATCTCTTCAATTTCCTACCTTTCAGAAAGTTATAAGCCATAACGTAGCCTTCACTTGCCTGGTATACGCATTTGCAAAAACAAATCCAGTGTCACCATGGGGAAAGGAACTTAATGCCTTTTGTACGTGCCCTTCTACTTTCTACCTGATCACTTTTTCTGTCTTAGGAAAGAGCTTGCCTTGCTCATTTTTTTCCTGCCATTTCTTTTCCTCTTTGTATTCCTCTCCTGCATTACAGTTTTATTATAATTAGCAAACAACTTTGATATAGACTGGCCAGACTTCTCATATTTTCAGTACAGTTTCCAACCACTCTATATCCACATTCACAAGATTTTGCAAAGACACAAATCCCTGGGCTGATAACTTTTCAGAAGGGGGTCTGCGTCCAATCGTAAAGAGGATGCAAATTGGATTAGTCCTATCACATGGTAATGTCAGAGATTGATGAGTCCATGCAGAAGAGATTATTATCTAGAAAGGCTCTAACACGGGATTATGTTTTCAACGTAATTGAATCAGGAAACCCTTGTTGACCTCTTAGCAGGGTAGAAACACAAACCCTCTTGAAACACGTGCTTCCTTTGGCTCCTCCAACTCCTGGTTAACCTCTGAACTTCTCAAGTTTACTTTGACAGCTCTTCTTCCTAGTTTATGTGCCCCCAAAGTGAAAATGGAGACATTTCCCAGGCCTTTCTGAACTCAGTGCCAAAAACATCTTGTCCATTCTTGTTAATAGCTTAATACCTCTGCACTGATAATTCCAGAATCTTCTCCACCTCCCCTAACCGCACCCTCTAGGCTTGTGCTGTTTGCTGAGGAAACCACTATCCACTAGTGAGTACTTAAAATGTGGCTGGTCCAAAATGAAATACACTGTAAAATAAACTGGATTTGGAAGACTTAGTGCAAAAAAGAAAAAAGAAAAAGATAATGCAAAATATTTTTTAGTAATTTTTATACTGATTATATGCTGTAATATTTTACATATACAGTTTGAACTGCACAGGTCTGCTGATACTCAGATCTTCCTCTGTCACGTCTGACCCACCAACACCAACCCTTCCTTTCCTGTCTCCCCTTCCTCCTTTTCAGCCTACTCTGTGTGAAGAGGATGGGAAAGAAGACTTTTATGATGATCCATTTCCACTTAATGAACAGAAAAGATATTTTCTCTGCCTTGCAATTGTCTTAATAACATTTTCTTTCCTCGAGCTTACTTTATTGTAAGAATACGGTATACAGGGCCGGGTGCAGTGGCTCACACCGTAATCTAGCACTCCGGGAGGCCGAGGTGGGTGGATTGCCTGAGCTCACAGGTTCAAGACCAGCCTGAGCCAGAGTGAGATCTTGTCTCTAAGAATAGCTGAGTGTTGTGGTGGATGCCTATAGTTCCAGTTACTCGGGAGGCTGAGGAAAGAGGATTGCTTAAACCCAAGGGTTTGAGGATGCTGTGAGCTTTGATGCCACGGTCTGGGAGAGTTAAAAGTCATCTGTGAATTTCAACTGTGTGGGGGCATCAGCACCCCTAACCTCCATGTTGTGTAAAGGTCGATTATACTGCATTAAATAAAACATATTGCTAAAATCAATTTCCCTTTTTTTGTTATCTTTTCTGAAATTGTGACTACTAGAGAATTTAATATTACATATGTGGCACACATGACATTTCTACTGGGTAGCATTGCTCTCCAGCTAAAATTCAAATTGAGTATTCAAATAGAACACATTAGAAACTGAACTCATTATATTCCAAGACTTAACTCTGCCCCTTTACTGATAGGATAGAACAAATACCGAGCGGCATGAGATAAATGCATTGCATATTGTATTGGCCACTTCTGTCGAGGACATCCCATGACGAAGGAGCTAACCCTAGAGTTACTTATGAACAGATGACAGGCTGGCTCTGGCAATTGGCAAAGAACCTGTCAGCATTTGCTCATCGGCAACTGCAGCAGGAATGTTCGCAGGACTGAAAAGTAGCATGGTGAGCATTTGACTTGAAAAGGGCAGCAGTAATTAGGAACAAAACCAGCCAAGGATTTGCCAAAATTGTGAATAAAGCTTCTATGACTCCAAAGTCAGACATGTTAGCAGTTATACATTTAGCTGTGACACATTGACTGCAGGTAGTGAGTCATTCCAATGTGCCAAATATTTGTGTGTGTGTGTGTGTGTGTGTGTGTGAGATCTTTGCTAACAGAATCTTCTTTATCTAGCCTGAAATCTGGAGTCATTTTCTTCCACTAGACTCTTTTATTTCCCATGTCCAAGCAACTATCAAATCTCATTTGTTTTTCTACCAAAACCCAGTACACTACATCCAGATATTTTTTTTCTTCCTTAAAGAAAACCAGAGAAAGGAAACACAAGTTCTTATGCTTCTCCCACGACTCAGAGCAGGGTAGAAAAGGGAGAGCCAAGCTCCAAACCTCTATGCTGGAGGTTGGCTCTGGTGAGCCCCCTCGATAAGGCCCACCTCTGTATCCTTCACTGTTCTTTACAGTTACACTCGGGTAGGAATAACAGTTAGTAGTCAGGGGTGCATGTGGATGAGGCAGGAAGGCTCCCCAAGATTCCTACAGAAGACCTGGGAGAGACTCTGGAACCCAGCAACCACAACTTTTCTTCTTTTCTTTCTTTGCTTTTTTCTTTTCTAACCCTTCACCCTAATCTTTCTCTTTGCCTTCTTTTTCTTTTTTTTTTATTGTTGGGGATTCATTGAGGATACAAAGAACCAGGTTACATTGATTGCTTTTGTTAAATAAGGACCCTCCTGTAGTTGTGCCCCACTCCCAAAAGGTGTACCACACCCCTTGACCTTGCACCCCCTCCCTCCTTCCCTTTCTTAACACTCCTCATCCCCCACCATGTACTAGGACCTTAATTGCCCTCATATCAGAATTGAGTATATAGAATTCTTGTTTCTCCATTCTTGTGATGCTTTACTAACAAGAATGTGTTCCACATCCATCCAGGTTAATACAAAGGATGTGAAGTCTCCATCTTTTTTAGTGTTATACTAACAGTACTCTGTGGTATACATGTAACCATAGCTTGTTAATCCATTCCTGGGTTGGTGGGCATTTAGGCTGTTTCCACATTTTGGCAATTTTTCTAATACATACAAGCTTCACGCACAGATGAACACAGTTTCATCACTTTATGCAGTAGCATAACATTCATAAACGATTTTGATTACCAGTTGAATTGCATTAGAAGAAATCATTGACAGTCTCGTAGACACCAGGCATTTAGGTCAACAGAAGCATAACTTATAAACCTTATTAAGTTGTAAAACTTTTTGAGCAGTCTAGAAATATTCTTCTTAAACTGGCAATTGTCTAAGTGTATGGTATACGCAAGACCTTTACCAAGCTGCTTATATTTTATAGCTTTATTTTTATGAAGTCTATACTTAAGACATCTTAGGTTGTTCAAATCCTTATTCAATAATAGAATGCATAGTTTTAAATTAGAAATATCTTCTTTTTTGAAATGTGAACATAATGATATTGAAGCAGAGGTCTTTTTATCATTCCTGAACAACTTGAAGTTAACATTCCAATCCATTTTTGTATGATTTACTTTTAAAAAATTGTTACTTAGTTTAAAAGGCACTTTTTATGCCAGATTTCTGCTTGAAGAAACTCATTTGGTCTAACTTATATGCCATAAAAACAAGATTTCTAATGGAAAGGTTGACACATTTAAATGTAAGTGGAGTTTAATTTCAGAAAAAATTAACATCGTATTCTTCGACTATAATAGGTTTGAAGGGTACATTAAAATAATCACCTAAAAAAGTTATCAATTGGTATTTTAAGAGTATTATTCTTCCTAAGATGTTTCATATTTGGCATATCTAGATTTGACTAAATTAACTGGAGATTTTAACTCTTGCCCAGGCCTGCTTTGGGCACACATTTCAAGATGTAAAAGCATTTGGTTGGCACAGCCTCCAAATTAAGATAATAAAAAGAAAAATTATATTGGACAGGAAAACAAGCTATAGGAAAAACTTAATATTTTTAAGTCAATTTTTCCTAATACACCTAAGATGTTCATGCGTGCTGAGTATTTTTTTATTTGTTGCCATCAAAATATTCTGGAAGGTTTCCAATGGGTAGATGCACAAATGTTTATTTGAAGTAAGTCTCCTAACTGAATATTGGTTAAAGGCAAAGAAAATTTGATACACAGATTTGAAAAAGAAAAAAAAAAAAAAAGGCTAGCTAGAGTGCAGTGGCATTATCAAACTCTTGCGTTCAAGCAATCCTCCTGCCTCAGCCTCCCAAGTAGCTGGGACTATAGGCGCCCACCAGGACGTGCCCAGCTAATTTTTTTTTTATTTTTAGTAGAAACAGGGTCTTTCTCTTGCTCAGGTTGGTCTCCAACTCCTGAGCTCAAGCGATCCTCCCACCTAGGCTTCCCAGAGTGCTGGAATTACAAGAGTGAGTCACTGCCCCCAGCCAGAAGTGTCATACATTTTCTTTCACCAAATTCAAGTTACAGAATGAGTACTTCTTTTACTTAGTACATTCAATGTTTGATTTAGAAAAATTCTATCTCTATACAACTTTTCTGTAGCATAAACCATGATATCCAGTGACTCCAATGCAGCCATACCCCAACAAAGAGACAGTTTTGTGTTTCCGAATACCTCCTTTAGTGAAATCTCAGAGTTACTTAAGATTCGGGGCTGCATCCACCACACATGGACTAAACCAAACCCTTGTCCAACCTACCTTGACTGCACCGTTCTCATGCATGGTGATGCAGTTATCGGCATCTTCCGAGAGCTGGTACAAGGCCTGAGCTGTCGCCCGGTGCACGTTGGTGTCACTCGACTTCAGGTAACGCACTAACGGAGCAACTGCTTTGTGCTCCCCAAAGGCCACTCTGTTCCTGCCCCACATACAGCACCGGGAAATTGCTTCTGCCAGATGATGCCTCAATTTATCGTTATTCTGCACAAAGGAAAATGAATTGTGGTCTGTGCATTGCCATGATCCTGCAAAATCACGTTCATGTACTTAGTGTTCATTCCCCGCTAAGGAGCCAGGACGTCTAGAGAGAGGGGCCAGCTGGCTGCTTAAGTTGTATCTCCAAGGATCTAGTCTTTTGGTAGGTCACCAATGGAGCAAGGTTCATCCTGAGTTTCCTTTTTTATGAACTGAATGTGGCCAGTACATGCAAAGGGGACCAGGGGTCTGACATCAGCCACATGCTTCAGGCTAGATTTCCTTAGCATGAGTCCACTGACAACACAGCATCACACATCAGGAAGTTGTTCGTAATATGTGTACCAATATTTAAAGACTATTTTTTCCAATGTGAACTATCTCCTTCTTTTTTGCATATAATTGCCTCATATAGCTATGATATAACTGAATAGGACAGTTTTCTGGTTTTTAACCATATTGTTCTGCTTCAGGCAACAACGTGGTGTCCTTCACCGAATCTGGCAGATCCTCCTAGGAACTTGAAATCTAGACCCAGCATCTGAAGTTTGAATTCTGCTCTAGACTTTTCTGCCAAGTGGTAGTCCAAGTTATGCTCAAATACTTCTGGTCCTGGTGAAGTCATTGTCTCTCAAGACTGCTTATTCTATCTGGCACAGCTCTAAATAAACAGTAGAACGATTGCCAAAGTCTTCTAGCTTAAGAATGCCGTTGATCCAAAGGACATGCGTTTAACATCTAACGTTGGCAGGAACCCGTATCTTAAGAAGAATGAGATGGGTGGTGGAGGTGAGGATGATAGTTAACACTTACATAATAACACGTATATTTGCCATCACTTGCTTTGCCAGTGGCGAATAAAAAATAGCCTCTATTTTATAAGGATCTTGCATATTCACATTTTACAGTGTAAAATGCACTTTCGCACAGATTAGACTCAAAGAAATTAAATGAGTTGACCAAAACCTCACACCTCATAAGCAAAGGACATTGAACTTGACTCCAGTTTCTGGGCTTCGGAGCTCACTGTTTTTGCCACTACATCATTGTATCTAATGACAATAGGCATTTAAAATTTTTAAGAAAGTGTTACTTACTGTATTTGCCAGTTTGGACAATAAGGGAACAACTCCATGATCTGTAATTACAGCTAAATTTTCTTGATCTTTTGCGATATTGGTAATAGCAGCACACACACTTGCCAAAACTTCTTTGTTATCTGATTTCAGTAAATTGACAACAAGTTCCAAACCACCCACGAAGGAACGGACCATTTCTCCAGCATCCTAGATAAAAATGAAAAAGATGGCGTCAAAGGTAAAAATGTGCCTTTAAAAAAAAAAAGGCAAAAGTACAAATAGGGCTATGAGGTATACCTCTGAAAGATAAATTCAGTTTCATTTATTTCTATGTATGTAGCTGTAATGTATGAGTTTGTACACATGAGTATAAATATATAACACAAAGACACAAAATACAGTTTTAACAAATGTTTATTAAAAAACTATTATGTGAGAGCGGCGCCTGTGGCTCATAGGAGTAGGGCGCCTGCCCCAAATGCCGGAGGTGGCGGGTTCAAACCCAGCCCCAGCCAAAAACTGCAAACAAAACAAAACAAAACTCCTGTGAGTTTCACTTGGAAGGTCTCAGGGTAAAGACTGAAGCAGCGAGAGTGGAGTGGGGGAGTGAGGCAGCAGTGGGCTCTGTCTGCTATGCTGGGTAAGGGCCAACGAAAAGAATTTGTCAGAGGATCCTGAAAACAGATGGTCAAACAGAAATCCCCACCTCCTCTAGGTTGTATGTGGGTGGGTGTGTAATGTTAACCAATGATGTGATCTAACTTCCTCAAATAATAGAAATTAGCGTCTTTTATCCAGGCACTAAGGTGGCCACCTGTAATCCCAGCTACTCAGAAGGCTGAGGCCAGAGGATCACTTCAGTCCCAGAGTTGGAGGCTGCAGTGACTAGGATTGTGCCACTGCTCCCCAGCCTGGGCAATGCAGTGAGACCCCATCTGCTTAAAAAAAAAAAAAAGAAAAAAACCCTTTTTGAAAAGAAGCATTTTTTGAATCCCAGCTATCAATCAGGATGGCATCCCATAAATTATCTCAGTTAAACCTCACAGGAGTCATGAAAGTAGGCATTGTTATTTCCATTTTGGATTTTTTTTTAAATAATGCTTGAAGATGTTGAGCCTTACAAATTAGATTCTATCCCTCATGAAGGCAGGGACCATGTCTTACTCAACTTAGTGATCTTTAAAAATCATCAGCCGATGGGCTCATCTGCATACCCCCAAATTCTACCAAAGCTTCCCTGCTGTTATGATAAATTCTAAGCTCCACAATGTGGTTCACCAGCCTGTCATGGTGTGTCCCCTGCTTACCCGCTAGCCTCAACCTCCCTGCCTTACCTCCCCTTTCTCTCATCTGCCTACCCACACCCTGAGCCAGTGGCTCTCCAAATGAGCTAATAACAAGAATCTTGGGACTCATTCCCTGAGAATGTGATTCATTAAGTCTAGGGTGAAGCCTACAAAAAATTTGCATCTTTAAAAACTCCCTAGTGATTTTTTTTTTTTTTGAGACAGAGTCTTACTCTGTCACCCTGGGTAGAGTTCTGTGGTGTTATACCTCACAGCAACCTCAAACTCTTGGGTTTAAGTGATCCTCTTGCCTCAGCCTCCTGAGTAGCTTGGACTACAGGCACTCACCATAATGTCCAGTCAGTTTCTCTATTTTTGGTAGAGATGGGGTCTTGCTCTTGCTCAGACTGATCTGTAATTCCTGAGCTCAAGCAATCCACCTGCCATGACCTCCCAGAGTGCTAGGTCTCCCTGGTGATTCTGAACTTCACCCAGTGTCAGGAACACTGCTCCATGCATCAGTTCTTCAAGTATCACGCCCTCAAACGTGCTGCCTGCACATGTCTCTGCACCTTTGCACAAATCTCTTTTTTTGTCTATCTCCTCTTAGCTTGGGAATTTCTGTACATCCTCAGGAAACCCTTCTAAACCTCAAGTCTAGATTAAGCAGCATTCCTCATGATACCTGGTTCTTCTGTGCTGTCACCCTCCTTACTCTGTGCAGCAGTGGTTAATTTCCTTGCCTTTGACCTTGATTAGTAAGTTCTAGGAGGGCAGGGACTCCTTCCGCCTCACTCATTATTCCATGCCCACATTCTAGCAGTTAGTAGACGCTTGATTAACACTCACTGAATTTGTTTGTAAACTCACAGCTTCAAAAGGAATCTTTCACTCCAGACATCACAAACCAAACTAAGTTCCTAGTAAATGGTGAAGACATGACCCAGGTCAGGTTCTACCCAAGTGTGAGGGCAAAGTGACCTTGTCTATCCCACATCACTTCTCCTGATTGCTGTGAGAAGTGACATCAGCAATATTGGTGGCCTGGTTCTCAATACTAGAAAGCTAAATACAAGTTTGATTGTTAGGAAATACTTCCAAATTCTGATGTTCTTATGAAATTATTTTGAAAATGTTTGATTGCCATTTTTTCCCTAAAGATCTACAATAAAACTTTTTATGTAACACAAAAAAAATTATTGTATTTTCAACCATCTTTGCATTTTTACCTTATTGCACTTCTATACTTTAAGATGCTATCAAGTAAAAAGATTATAAATGTGAATTTATCAATCTTCAAATATCCAACGTAATTTAATTCTAATTACCCTTTGAGATAGTTAGTAGTGGTAGTTGAATCAGTAGTATTTCCATGTCATGGATAAGGAAAACCTCAAAGGAATTAGTATGTATAAATTGAAATGATCATTGTAGAAGTAGGATTTGAATCCAGAGCTGTCTAATCCCAAAGCCCCTCTACCATATCACAGTTTATAAATCCTAAACACATACTTGGCCCAAATGAGGTCATGCATACATAAACTCAAAAGCAAAAGCAATAACTGTCTCAGAATTTCAAACAACTGTGAAAATACAGCTTCTAAGCTCAGCTTCCCAAAGGGACATTACAGGTGTCGATACTCTAATACTTTTGCCAATTGCAAAATTAAAGAACAATTTTTTTATTCAAGAAGAACTGGAGGAATTCTGGAAAGAAGAGAACAGCAAAGTTTTTGAATCTCCTCATATAAAACCAGGCAGCTAAGTATAGCAAAAAAAAACAAAACAAACAAACAAAAAAAAACCCCACAAGAGACAACATATACAGCAATACTGGATGACAAGATATCCTCCCTAACCTTTACACACAAGCAGTCAGGGACAAACTCCCAATCACAGTGAGAAGGTAGAAGGATTTGTGAAGGACCTGAGAACCAAGGGACCCCAAATTGCCTTTAAGCTCAAGAACAGCAATGGAAGCTGGAAATGGACTTTACAGGTTCTGATGAGATAGATACAGCTACAATCCTACAAGGTCTGACAGTGTTGGGGCATCCTGCAGGTCCAAGTCCTATGAATTCTTAAAACTACAAACTGAAGCCCCCTGCTTGGAAAAATCCCTGAAACTGGAGAAAGTACTGAGATATTCATACAAATTGAACAGGGGAGGAACACTAGAATGAAGGAATAAGACAGGGAGGAGGGGGAACAATGGCCAGAATTCCTCACCCTCATCACCATGTAAACAACAAATGGAATCTTGAGAACCATGAGACCAGAAGAGCTGTCCTGGCCCACAGTTCCCTTCTAGAAGACCAGAAAAACTCAGTTCACTTAAAACCAGAAGAGCTGTCCTGGCCCACAGCTCCCTTCTAGAAGACCAGAAAAACTCAGTTCACTTAAAAATGAGCAGTACACAAAGGCTACAATAAATTTCCACATGGCGTGCTGGTGAGATAGAAAAAACAGACAGAATAAGGAACAGAGTAACATCCATACAAAGATAGCAAGTTAGAAAGACATGCCTACAAAACCGATGGAAACCGTAACATAAAATTTTAAAAGGAGGTAATATGAGGTTATAAAGGCAACGAAAGAAAAGCATACCTTAGAATTATTAAAGTTCATAAATTAGATGATCAATTAACATTTTTTTAAAGAGAGGTAGGTGAAAGACATTCATAAAGAATTAGAAATAAATTTATTTAGGAAATGAAGAATAAATGAGAAAACGCACAAATGAGTAAACATAATGAATTATCTTTTAAATAAATATAACAGATAACTGAAAATAATGGAAAAAGAATTTAATAATTCAAGAGAAAAAAATAACTAACACATGTATATCAGAGTCCACAAGAAGGAAAAGAAAATAATGCATCAGAGAAAAATTTGAAAACTATGTACTTCAAAAACTTTCTACTGAACCAAAACCTGAGAATATATTGACAAGTTGCCTTCCACGACTAGGAAAATTGTTCCAGCATGGGCTAATATAAAGACTTATTTTAGTACAACTGCAAAAGTTTAATTTAATTTAATTAAAGTTTCTGACCCCAACTTAATTTAATTATTTTTTATTAAATCATGAACACATAGATCATGTATACATTAATGCATTTATGGGGTATAATATGCTGATTATATATAGAATTAGGAACACTTACATCACACTGATTAATACTTGTTTACTTAATTATTGTGCTAAGACATTTATACTCTACACTAATAAATCCGATATGTATCCTTGCATTATGCACCATAAGTGTGATCCCACCATTCATCTTCCCTCAATCTGATATTCCCCTTCCATCCCCACTTCTCCCTCCTTCCTCTTGGGCCATAGTTGTGATCTATTCTTCATATGAAAGTGTGAGTGATTGTAAATTGGTTTTATAATAGTACTGAGTACATTGGATACTTTTTCTTCCATTCTTGGGATACTTTACTAAGTAGGATATGTTCCAGCTCCATCCATGTAAACATAAAAGAGGTAAAGTCTCCATCTTTTTTAAGGTTGCATAATATTCCATGGTATACATATACCACAATAATTTATTAACCTTTTCATGGATCGATGGGCACTTGGGCTTCTTCCATGACTTGGCTATTATGAATTGAGCTGCAATGAACAATCTGGTGCAAATATCTTTGTTAATAAACTGATTTTTGGTCTTTTGGATATACACCTAGTAGAGGAACTGCAGGATCAAATGGCAGGTCTACTTTTAGATCCCTGAGTATTCTTCATACTTCTTTCCAAAAGGATGTATTAGCTTGAACTCCCACCAGAAGTGCAGAAGTATTTCCTTTTCTCCACATCCATGCCAACATCTCTGGTTTTGGGATTTTGTTATGTGAGTCACTGTTACTGGAGTTAGATGATATCTCAAAGAAGTTTTGATTTGTGTTTCTCTGATGACTAAAGATGATGAGCATTTTTTCATGTGTTTGTAGGCCATTGCACCTATCTTCTTCAGAGAAGCTTCTGTTCAAGTCCCTTGCCCACAATGAAATAGAATTACTTGTTCTTTTCTTATTAATAAGTTTGAGTTTTCTGTGGATTCTGGTTATCAAACCTTTGTCAGTAGCATAACCTGTAAATATCCTCTCCCATTCTGAGGGCTGTCTGCTTGCTTTATTTACTGTGTTCTTGACTGTGCAGAAGCTTTTTAGTTTGATCATATCCCAGTAATGTATTTTTGGTGTTGCTTCAATTGCCTGGGTGGTCCTCCTCATAAAGCATTCTCTCAGGCCAAATTCTTCAAGTGTTTCTCCTGCACTTTCTTCTAGTATTTTTATAGTTTTGTGTCTTAAGTTTAAATCTTTTACCCAGTGAGAGTCAATTTTTGTTAATGGTGAAAGGTGTGGGTCTAGTTTCAGTCTTCTACAAGTCACCAGCCAATTCTCCCAGCACCATTTGTTAAATAGGGAATCTTTCCCCCAATTAGTATTTTTGATAGACTTATCAAAGATCAAATGACAATAAATATCTGGGTTCATCTCTTGGTTCTCAATTCTGTTCCATACATCTACCTCTCTATTTTTTGTGCCAATACCACACTGTTTTGATCACTATAGATTTATAGTATAGTTTGAAGTCTGGTAGCATGATTCCACCTAATTTATTTTTATTTGTGAGTAATGTCTTGGCTATTTGAGGTTTTTTCTGGTTCCATATAAAAGGAAGTACTATTTTTCCACATATTTAAAGTATGAAGGTGGTGCTTTGATAGGGATTGAATTGAATTTGTAAATTGGTTTAGGTAATATGGACATTTTAATAATGTTGATTCTTCCTACCCATGAGCATTGTTTTTCCATTTGTTAACATTTTCAGCTATATCTTTTCTCAGAGTTTCATTATTCTCTTTATAGAGATCTATCACATCCTTTGTTAGGTAAATTCCCAAATATTTCTTCTTCTTTGACACAACTGTAAAGGACATAGAGTCCTTGACTGTTTTTTCAGCTTGACTATTATTGGTATATATAAAAGTTGCTGATTTGTGAGTATTGATTTTGTATCCTGAGACACTATTGTATTGCCTGATCACGTCTAAGACTTTTGTGGTTGAGTCCTTGGGGTTTTCCAGCTATAAAATCACCATCTGCAAAGAGTGAAAGTTTGATCTCCTCTGACCCTATTTGTATACCGTTGATTGCCTTCTCTTGACTGATTGCGATGACTAAGATTTCCATTACAATGTTAAAAGCAGTGGAGACAATGGGCAATGTTGCCTGGTTCCTCATCTGAGAGGATGGGGTTTTCAATTTTACTCCATTCAATATGATATTGGCTGTGAATTTGCTGTAGATGGCCTCTATCAGTTTAAGAAAACTTCCTTCTCTACCTATTTTCTTAAGTGTTCTGATCATGAAAGGATGCTGGATATTGTCAAAACTTTTTCTGCATTATTGAGAGAATCATATGGTCTTTATTTTTTAGTTTATTTATATAATGTATTATATTTATAGATTTATGTATATTGAACCAACCTTGAGACGCTGGGATAAAACCCATTTGGTCATGGTGTATAATTTGTTTGATGTGTTGCTGGATTCTGTTTGCTAGGATCTTATTGAATATTTTTGCCTCTATGTTCATTAAAGATATTGGTCTATAGTTTTCTTTTCTTGTTGGGTCTTTTCCTGGTTTGGGGATCAGGGCGATATTTGCTTCATAGAATGTAGTGGGAGTATTTCCTCTTTTTTGATGTTTTATAAAAGGTTAAGTAATATAGGTACTAGTTCCTCTAAAGGTTTGGTAGAATTCTGATGTGAAGCCATCTGGTCCCGGACTCTTCTTTTTTCTGAGATTTCATACAGTTGATTCTATTTCAGTACTTGATATAGGTCTGTTCAGCATTTCCAATTCTTTCTGATTAAGTCTAGGAAGTTGGCATGCTTCCAAGTATTGGTCAATTTCTTTCAATTTTCATATTTCTGAGAATAAAGTTTTTTGTAGTATTCATTAAGGAT
>CAUYPK010105391.1:0-2500 GCA_963574355.1 Loris lydekkerianus
GAAGTTCTGCCCCACCCACCATACTCCCCAGACCTCTTGCCAACCGACTACCATCTTTTCAAGCACTTCGATAACTTTCTCACTGGTAGAACCTTTGCCAATCAGGACCTAGCAAAAACGGCCTTCGTTGACTTCATCGAATCCAGAGCACCCAATTTTTATGCCGACGGAATTAATCGACTTGTGTTATGTTGGCAAAAGTGCACTGATTCAAATGGCATTTATTTCGATTAAATTGAATACATATTCACTGAGATATTACAGTTTAAAGTAGACTCATAAAAACGGACAAAACTTTTGAAATGACCTAATAAAAGTGAAATCTAAAGCAGTTTGATCCCATCTGACAACTTGAGTAGGAAATATCATTTAACATTAGGGAATTCTATAGGGACAAATTCAATTCTGCTCTCTAACTAGCACATAATCATTTAAAAAATAACTTACAGTCATCAAATATAAAGTATTATGTAAGGACAAGACAAAGACGTTTCCAAAACACACATATTCACATGATCAGAACCTTGTTCCAGGCAACATGTAGTCTTACAGCTGCCAAACATCATCAATCCTCATCTAACAGGCGTGCATTCAACAAATATTTATTATTTGGCTAATGGTTAATGCAATGAACACCTTCATTTCTTCGCCCTGCCCCTGTATTCTCCAAATCTGAAATGTTTTCCGGCATCTTTCCTTTGGCTAAAACTTCAAAGCCCTGTTCAGTTCTTACCTCCTCCACTAAACCCTTCTCTTATTTTTCTAACACATTTGCCTTCCTCTACCTCAGCAGTTCTCAACCTGTGGGTCGTGACCCCCTTGGGGGTTGAATGACCCTCTCACAGGGGTTACCTAAGACCATCCTGCATATCAGATTATGATTCATAACAGTAGCAAAATTACAGTTATGAAGTAGCAACGAAAATAATGTTATGGTTGGGGGTCACCACAACATGAGGGTTGCGGCATTGGGAAGGTTGGGAACCACTGCTCTACCTCATATTGTGGAATGGAGAGAACTAATATCATCTACAATCATTTGGCGCTTTCTTAACTATTACTTTGTCATCAGATAATAAGAGGCTGATCAGGATGCTAAACTTTTAAACTATGCCACATTAAAAAAAAAAGTCTAAAGGGAAAAGGAATGTTTAGTTCAGTATGGGGAGATGTTATATTATATGTCCTCAATATTGTCTTTAAATATCTGGTGGTTTCGGTGGTGCCTGCGGCTCAAGGGAGTAGGGCGCCAGCCCGATATGCCAGAGGTGGCACGTTCAAACCCAGCCCCGGCCAAAAACTGCAAAAAAAAAAAAAAAAAAAAAAAAAAAAATCTGGTGGTTTTCACATAGAAGAAGATTTAGACTCATCATGTGGTTACTCCCAAGAACATAAGAAAGAACTCTCACAAGTCGTTTATTGGTTGTGAAGTTACAAGGTTTTAGATTACAAGCTCAACTTTGGGTGGCCCTCTGCTTGGTCCACACAGATGCTTCCTAACCCTTTTTTCCATATGTCCCACCTCAGGAAACTTTTCTTAATTGATCCCCCATGATATTTGAATGCCTCAGCTGTGATGAACATTCATCTGCGAGTCCTCTCTGAGTACGTGTGGTTCACATGGAAGATTAAGAAATTGAGTCAAGGTATTTGGCAAGCTGCTTAAAAGGAGCACGTGTCTTTGTTTTTACTCCAAAGTTGCTCTGCACAAGCTAGCTTCTCAATAAACTGCTAAATGAAGGAATTAGTGCACAAATCGTCAAATGAGAGAGAAGACGACTCAAAATCCAAGCTCTCCCTATGTTTCCTGTTATTACAACGATGTTTAGGTAGCCAAATGGATCTGAGTTCATTGAAGCTTGGTTTTTCTTTTAAATTGTTTTCAGGAAAATCAGACTAAGAGGTAATAGTATACAACCTACCTTTAGATAAATGTCAAAAACATCTAACGTGACTTAGACTGGCATAGGCGTGAGAAGTAACTTTACTAGCACATAATACAATTTTTTCTTTAACAGTTATGTACTACTTTTATAAGTAGTTTAAATTTATGGTAAGCGATTCTAGTTCATCATTTAAGATGGAATTATATCAAGTAAATATACTATATTATGAGTGCATATAGTGCTCTGTAGATATGGCAAAATCATAAATGTCATACCAAAATGTCATTTGCTTCATGTAGAGCAAATGTAAGGCCCCAGGATGAAACTAGGCCTTCTCATCTAAACTCAGTGGAGCCTAGCATGAGCGCTGAGTCACAGGGAAAGAGGGAACTCCTGCTCAAGGCAGGGAGAAAGTTCACGGCAGCAAAGACCTACCAAAACGTCCTGGGTAGCTAGAAAACCTGACAAGATCATGAGTATCTTTTTATATTCTATAAAAAGAAAGAAAACTGGATGCTTCCAAGAATGATACCCCAGTGGCCATGTCTGTATGACTGAGTTGTATAGTACAGTGAGGTGGGGGCAGGTCTCTGCTCTGCAAGCTGATATCTTCA
>CAUYPK010105391.1:7500-17500 GCA_963574355.1 Loris lydekkerianus
ACAGACACACACATACACACAAAATATGTCAGAATGTCTGGTTTAAAAAAGGGGGGGGAACGTCTAAAAACAGAATCTGCCCCTCTGTTACCATTTGTCAACCTCACTTTCCCCAGCCCTTTTATTCTTTTCATACTTCTGCTAAAGGTAGTTTTCCAGTTTCAAGTCAAGTCAGGTGGGCAGCTGCAGGCAGAGAATATTACCCACGCCGTAGCTGACTCAAAGAACACGCAACAGATGATTGGCTTCCTGACGGCTGCAGCCCACTTCCTCCGTCCCCAAAGACGAAAAGACTTCTCTCTTCCCTGGACAGCTGCACTAAAAGGTTGCTAAAGACCTCAAAATAAGGCCACCGATTAAGGTTCTTTCACATTTTCCAAATAATTTGAGGATTTTTCATTTTTGCATTTTTCAGACGTGACTACAGACAAGTAGAGACAAAGGAGAAATGTTGTTAGATACTATTAAACTAGTAAGAACAAGAATAAATTCTGTCTCAAATTACCACTTCAGTGTTCTTAGCTGGCAGATTATTAAACTCAAGATACTCTTTTCTTTCTTACAATTTCTTCTCCATGGGAATAAAAATGCTGAAAGTCTAAACTAAAGCAACTAAATATTTAAAAAATCATTTAAAAAAATCATGGAAAGGCATATCCTTAAAGAAGCCATGCTCTTCTCATCTCATTCTTTACCAAATAACAACAGTCTACGACACACCAGGAACGGCTGGCTACAGGGAAATGCAGAAAGCCAATCCCACCAGCCCAACTGGGATCATCTGGCCTGCTTAGGGAAGAAAATGGATGTTTGCTGAGTGAGGGTTTTGATCTATATTAAAACACATGTCTTTGGAATCATTTCTCTTACTAGAGCCTAAGCCTCTTGAGGGCACTCATAACCCCACTCAGCTAAAAGACACATCTTTCCACAGGAGCCAAAATAATTAAAAAATAAGTCAAGCAACCAGGCCATGGGACGCTATTCCTATTCAGTGCCTTACAGATGAAGGTATTCACTGATTATCCAGAATTTTCAATAATCTCTGGCAGAGTTGTGACTGGAAAAGAACGCAGAGGGCTAGTTTTTAAAAGAATTCATCTTTATGAATCTCGTTCATAAAGTTATTGCCCCCGGTTATCAAAACTAGTTGATAGGCAAAAACAAAGCAAAACTTGAGGTTTGAGGTATTTAATAATAAATATCATAGATTTGTCAAAATTTAAGTCACACTGAGTACATTTGCTTTTGATACTTATGACATCGACACGCCTCTTATGAAGAAAAATACGTGACCCAAGAAATTTTATCTACCTTTCAGCAGAGAAGTTTTACTTGGGATTGCTGTCAAATAATTTCATCACTGAAACGAATGCTAGTTTAGGGGGCAGAGGGAGAGGAAGGAGTGTGGAATTAAAAGAAAGAACTAAAATGTATGCTACAAATTTAACTACTAAATCTAAACAAAAGTTGTTTTAAGAAGATTATAAACCAAATTATAAGATGAACAAGTATAATAAATTTATATATAGACGTGATAAACAGGGAGAAGAGACAAAACTTCCTCGCAGCAGAAATCCTCCGGAAGGCAGGGTTTTACTCTCCTCAACTTGATTGAGGGTTAAATTTAGTGACTTGCTCCCAAAGAATAGAATATAAAAAGAGGAAAATAGTAACTTCACGGTGGAGAAAATGTAACCAACAGCTTATGGTTCACATAAGAGTGATGAGTCATGTTGATATCATAGATCCCATGATATGATACGGTGGTAGGTAAGTTCACTTCTTCCCCCTCCCCACCTAAATGTTAGACAAACTCAAAATCGAAAGCATTTACCTAAACGATACTCCTCAAGACATCTTGGTCGCCAGGCAAGGGACTCACGCCTGTAATCCTAGCATGCTGGGAGGCTGAGCTGGGTGGATTGCCTGAGCTCGGGAGTTGGAGACTAGCCTGAAAAAAGTGAAACCCCCCTCTCTAAAAACTAGCTAGGAGTTGTGGTGGGTGCCTGTAGTCCCAACTACTTGGAAAGCTGAGGCAAGAGAATCGCTTGAGCCCAAGAGGGTGAGGTTGCTGTGAGCTATGGTGCCACAGCACTCTAGTGAGGGTGACAAAGTAAGACTCTGTCTCAAAAAAAGAACATCTTGGTCGTAAAAATTAATAAAAGACTATTGTCACACACCAGAGAAGACTTAGGAAACTTCACAATGAAATGAAACATGGGATCCTGTACTGGATGCTGGAAAAGAAAAAGACCATAAATGCTAAAGGTCATTTAAAAGAAAAACTGATGAAATTAGAGTGATGTCGAGAGTATAATTAATACTAAGGTACCACTGAGGGTTTCTTAGTGCTGACAGATAGATTGCAGTACAAGATGGTGACATTCGGGGCAACTAAAACTGAGTGATGTATACAGGCAGAACATTCTGTACCATCTTTGCAATTTTTATGTAAATCTAAAATCATTCCAAAATAAAAATTTCATTGACAAAGTAAAATCTTTCTAGTAGACTTACTGACCCCGGAAATGACCTCATGACCAATCTAACACTTTCATTATCCCCAAACCATCAAGCCCTGTTGCTTTTGAGAGTGTTGCTTATAAGTATTCCTGAAGTATTAGGATATAATCATGAATAATAGTAGAAGGGGCAGAAAGTAAGTTTCCATAGTGCATACACCAGTAGATCTAAACGTATGCTGTTGTTCAATTGTCACATTAAATAAGGAAGAAATTTCAGGAAATTGGGGCCTGCCTCCTTTCCATGCAGCTTTGATACTACCATAATTAATTTTTCCCTTTATAGAGCATCATAAAAAGTATTTCAAAAGATTTCAGAAAAAAAGAGTACTCAAAGAAGATGAAGGGCAAATTAATTCCTGCACAGGCTTCAAGGAACGATTTATTGGAATGTTACTGCTTTTGCTACAAAATTCACTACCATTCATCGGCCTCCTATGTGCCAAGCACCATGCTAGGCAATTTACAAAATCATCTGTAATATGTATGACATTGTGGGAGGTCGAGGCGTGTAGATTGCTTGAGCTCAGGCATTCAAGACCAGCCTGAGCAAGTGCAAGATCCCCCCAACTCAACTAAAACTAGAAAAACTAGTCAGGCATTGTGGCACCGACTCAAGAGGCTGAGGCAAGAGGATTGCTTGAGCCCAAGAGTTTGAGATTGCTATGAGCTATGACACCATGGCACTATCTATACCCTGGGCAACAGAGGGGGATTCTGTCCCCCCCCCAAAAAAAAATCTATCATATTGTGATAGATGAAATTTAGGTAAGAAGAAGAAAAACTTTTCTGATACTTAGGTGATGTCTAAACCATGTTGTTAATCAACATTCGTTAAATGATGGGCAAAGGAAGAGTCTGAAATCAGAAGACACAGTTTCCTCCACTTACTAATCACTTCTCTGTTCATTTATGCATTCAGCCTCGTAACAAAGGTAAGGAGGGAGCATGTAGGCTGGGGCGGTCCGAGTTCAAGCCCTAGTTCTTGCCCTTCGTAACTACAATCAATGAGGCTGGTCACTTATCCTGAGGTTCAATTTACCTCATTTGCAAAACTACAAAAATAATATTTGCTTTAATCATGTCAAGGAGTTCTTATTTGGGTCAAATAAAATATACCAAAATTTTTTATAAACTATTATAAAGTTCTACTCAAATGTTCTATGTGTTAGCTATAAAATTCCTTAACATCCTCTCAATCCTAGAGTCACAAGGAAATGCTAGGTAAATTATCAACAAAATATTTACTTCAAGTCAACAAATATTTATGGATGTGGATCTGGGCAATAAACCAAGACAAGGAACTTTGAATCCACCAAAAATTAGTCCTGTATTAGTCATATGAAATATCTTCTTAGAAAAACAAACATAAGAAATTGGAGGTTAGGTGGCTTGGTGAAGATAACAAAATATTTGACTACACGCAATAATCAGTTTCAGCAAAAATAAGTTTTGTAATTCTCATTAAAATACAAATGTTAGCTTGTACACAATCATATCACAACTATAAACCAAAAGGCTAAGACATGGGCTCTGGATGAAGAAGAAATTACCTACAATCTACTCAAAATATTGCACTTTACATTCTTACAAAGAAGATAGTTCATAGTCTGAATATTTTTATCTGTTAATGAAAATGTTCTTCAAGCCTCTCAAGCAAAATGTTGACTATGAATAGAGAGTTACAAAATGAAGCAGAAAGGAAAAACTTACAGTTTCTTATTCTTACGTATCAGCATCCTCTCATGAATTAGGAGAAAGTGGAATTCCTAAATTCTCAAACCGTGATGTAATATTGGTTTTATTGATTGTCTGTACAATTTGTAGGAGTACCCAATCATTCTTTTGACAGTTTTATCATAAAGTAATAGCTTCCTTTTAGATAATTGCAGTTACCACATTCAATTGCAACCTTCCATAGGATTTTATTCCTTGATACAGCTTTATAGTCAGTCCCAGATCACATTACTTTCTTTTTATAGCTATACACACAAAGCATTTTAGGCGTTACACCTAATTATGTCAGCACAATAACAATTTAAAAGCTCATCATTAAGAAGTAAAGGTTAAGCACTTATATGTTAAGACTCCTTTTTACAAAGACATATAGTGCTATATGACATAAGTACATGAATTACACAAGCACTTACAAATGTGTTGGAGAGTTACCAAAAAAAAAAAAAAAAAGGTATCTTTTTGGGTAAGTTGGGAAATTTGATGAGTTCGTACCAGGCAATAGCATCTGTTAGCCAACGTAGTGACTTACAAACTTTCTGACTCATGAACTATTTGCCACACAAGTTTCACAACACAGAACTGTATCACAAAACATGCTCATCCATAGAGAGGCAGCTTAGCGTAACTGTTATGAGTACTAGTTGCCGTGTGCCCTAGGGCAAATCACGTAGGCTCCCTGTGCCTCGGTTACCCCGTCTCTAAAAACAGATAATAATACTATTTACCCCCTAAAGTTGTGCTGAGTAGTAGATGTCCAAGTAGGGAAAGCACCTAGAAAGTACCTGGAAACTGGCATGTTCGGGGGATCAGATATTACTATTACTGCTGATTTGAACTGCCTTAAACAGCTAATAACCAGATAAGGACAGGAGGAGGCATCAAAACTGGCAAGGGATCTAAGCCAGCACACAGGGTGTCAGAAACACAATACGAACCATGAACTGAGCTACTGGTGGAATAGGGCACCTAACCCCAGAAGAAAAAGCAAACCAGAAGTTCACAAGTACTTTGTAGAACAAATGAATTAGCCTGAAAGGCAATCTAAATACTAAGTCAAAATTGGTGTTAAAAGCTGAAAACCAAATGGGAGGAAAAAGCATAGGATTCCCAGAGATCTATGCAATAGGGAAAACATAATTAAGAACACTGTTCTGACAACCTTCTAATCTCGGACAGGTGTGTCAGCACAGGGAGGGGAAGGGGCACATGTTTGCAAGGTTGGGATGCAGACAGGACCATCAGACCGCAGAAAGGGGCAACTGCAAAGAGGCTGGTTTTAGTGGCAATTCAACTCAGTTGCCAGCCCCCAGAAAACGCCAGCCGCAATATTCCCAATCTAGTGCATTTCATCAATTACTGGATTTTTCTACGTCACAATTTCTACTCCATAATTATAAAATTGTCAGGAAAAAGACCTGGTGTCTTGATGGGATTAGGTAAAAATTCTGTCCTCTAGTCAAGTCACCTGATTTAAAAAAATAAAAAGTAAAAGGAGAGAAGCTCTTTCATTCAAAACAATTTGGATCCATTATAATTTGGCATCCATAGCAATGATTTCCCTTAAGATAAACAAAATGTATCTCTATTAAGTGATTGTCTTTTTAAAGGAGAAAATCAATATGTAATGAATATCCTGGAATGACCACAAATGCCAATAATCAATATACCATACCAAACCAAAAAATAAGAAATATAAACTAACAAAGGGTTTCACCTATGTACCTGTCTATATAATGAAAATATGTTTTTCAAGTTCTAAGAAAATTCCACATTATTGTAAATGTTTAAAATCCCTTTCTTTAAATACAAAAACATTACATAAAATCAAAACTGTACCAAAAAAATTAGTACATATAAGCTCCATACATATATGAACCATTTTTTTTTACTTCCAGATTCTTCTTGAGACAAAAGCTCCATGGGGTGAGAGGTATTATCTTTATCCAAATCAAGTGAAATGTGCTCAATCTTTGATTTTTCATCTTTTCAGGTAGTGGATCACTTTTTTTTTTTTTGGAGACAGAGTCCTATTACGTCACCCTTGGTAGAGTGCCATGGTGTCACAGTTCACAGCAATCTCAAACTCTTGGGCTTAAGTGATTCTCTAGCCTCAGCCTCCCAACTAACTGGGGCTACAGGCACCCTCCACAATGCCTGGCTATTTTTTGTTGCTGTTGTCACTGTTGTTTAGCAGGCCGAACCCCCCAGTCCCTGTATGCGGTGGTGCCCTAACCACTAAGTACAGGCCCGAGCCTCTGGATCATTTTTGAAATCTCTCTGGTCCTTCCTCAACTACTCTTTTGCCATTATCTTCCTCTACCCTTAACAACCTATTCATTGATCAGTTTGCTTTTTATATATTTAAATTTTCTTCCCAAGTTGTCAAGAAAAGTATAAATAAAGGAACATTTATCAGTAAGGTTTTTTCATAGTTAGCAGGGTGTATAAATAGTTCAGTAAGATATCAACCTTAATAGCCAAGGTGTTTTTGAATTTCAAATAACCATCTACGGCCATGGGCAATATAGAGAGTTCATTAAATGCTGCTGACTACCATATATATAAAGCATAGTTGAAATCTAATTTCTAATGCTGAGCTTCTTGAATGACAGAATCTTTCAATATAATCACGATCATTAACGTCTATCACACAGTGAATGTGCTGCTGTATTTCTTTTTCAAACTAGTGAAAATAAGTCATTTTCTCATTCTACCAGTTGTAGAAAGCAAGTCTACAAATAGATACAAGGAAATGCCTAATTGGGGATATCACTTTTATCAACAAAAGCTTCTAGTCCAAAGTAAGTTCAGATTCCTACCCCTGGCATTTCACCTCAATTGTCTAGACGAGACCAACAAGCTTCAAAGAACAGAAGAAAATTTAACAGAGCTCTCAAGAGATACAAAACACAGCATCATATAGAAGCTTAAAAAGTCTTTTTTATAATAATTAAGACTTTTCTTAATGTTTTAAAATTAAATAAGAGGATGAAAATCACCCGTGTGCAACGTGTAAGAAAGCAGAGTTCCCTTCTTAATAAAAGGGTGATCAACGAACTAGTTTGTTGTAAAGAGTTGGGAGCCTCTTCCTCTAAAATGAGACAGAGAAGCTCCGTGCGTTCACTTCTCAAAGAGGCATCCATCCCGGGAAAACGTATTAAATTGACTACGTACATTCACTTGACTACCATTTAGGGGGCAGCAGAATTTAAGGTACTATGCAAATTGAAATTTAATCATTAATCATTTAACAAA
The DNA here is from genome assembly GCA_963574355.1 of Loris lydekkerianus. NCBI lineage: Eukaryota > Metazoa > Chordata > Mammalia > Primates > Lorisidae > Loris > Loris lydekkerianus. The sequence continues at coordinate 15,018 of CAUYPK010105391.1, forward strand.
TTAAATCTTCATTTGAATACATAAGACTCAAATGAAGGTTTACAGGCAGAATGCAGAGTGCCTCCTCCTCTTTGAAGTGTCCTGACAGAGCATTGCATTCATAGATAATTCACAGATCTAAATGTGGGCCTCTGAGAAGGAAATCGTACTTCCAACTCTACGCAACTGTTCTACAAAATGTGCTCTGGAACTTCGATTTCATAGCCCAAAGGGAATTCACGTTTTTTCCTTCCCTGTTCACAATAACTCTTATTCCTCTTAACACGTGATTTCTCAGTTTGAAATCTCAGCTGCACCCTGGGTTTCTTTCACTTTCTAAGTGCCAGTATCAGTAACTTGCCCCGTCCTGTAGACTTTGTTTTCTTTCTTATTTCCATTGCCAACCCTAGGCCAGACCTGGTTTGCTAATGCTGATGCACTAGCTTATTAGTTGGTCTTTCTCACCACATTCAGTGTCTCTTTACTTCAATCCACTCTAGACGGTGTTGACAAATCATCTTCAGCTTTGGTTCTTCACTGCTGTCAACAACACACAGCTCTGTATCACGATCAGTTACAAAGTATGCCTCGAGTTATTTATAACCAATGCAAGGTCAATTTATAAGTGCTCTTCAATAAATAAATGAGAGTTGATTTAGTTATTCCTGTAATATTATTATTTACTCTCCTTCAGATGTTTTCCATATACTTTCTTAAGAGGAAGAGATGTGATAAGAGTTATAGAAAAGTACAAAGAATAATACATAATTCTGGTTCTCTCCACATCAATCTTGGTGGAGAGCAATGTCATTAAAGAAATACGAATAAAACCTGATCATGTCACTCTGATATTGAGAACCATCATGGTTTTCCAGTGTCTGCTAATTTAAACATGAACACCTAGGTCTGGAATTCAATTCCTTCTGTCACATGAAGCTAAGTAAATCTGTCCACCTTGAATTGTACATACAAACTTTTGCAGAGCAACTATGGAATATTCCTAAACTGACCTCGAACATTTCCACTTTCCTTCTTCTGATGACACAGTTCTCTGCCTTACATTGTCTTACTCAATCCATGAAGCTTCCTCTAATTCTACAAACCAGAACACATTGCTCCTTTGGCTCCTTTCAGCATTTTGAACCTCTGAAGGCACAGACAAAATCACAACAGGGTAGGCATTCTACATCTAAAAATCCCAAATCAGAATTGCTTCAAAATAGCAGTGATTATAAAACAGGAAATTAAAATTTGGGCATCCTTTGCCTACTCTTGTCTGTAACTGGTCATCACTTTCCAATTATACCCTCTTAACACAATTAGAAAACATGATAGATATAAAATAGACATAAGTATTTTGATACTTAAAGAATTCGTTAAAAATATAAGAACTCACTTAAAAAAAAAAAAAAAAGACCCCAATATAATTTACCTCTTACTCATTATTTGTCAAAATGCTGTTGGTCAGACCCTCCAGTAAGGAGGGCTGCAGAGCAGGGCAGACTCAATCACTCAGACCGATGGCTTGATGAGCAAGGAGTTCTTCATCTCCTGCTTTTGCCCAGGTCTGTAATGTGTCAGGAAAACCTACAATCCTATTCTGACAGCATTTCTCTAACAATTATTCTAACCGCTGCTTTATTCCCTGTGATGCCATGGAAGGAGTAGCTGAAGGGAAGCCGCCTGCCCCCACCGTGCACACCAGCACTGCCGTGCACCCCACACCCCTATCTCCCCTCTGACTGCACACCTGCATGCCTCATGGGCTCCACCCACCTCACCTGCAGAGTCTGAGGCCAGCAAGAACCAGGGAGATGCTCGCTATGCTCCCCCAAACAACTTAACTTCAGATGCCACTCAGATTTCACAAGGAAGAGAAAATGACACAATGCGGGTAAACTGTATGTTGTCTCATTTGGCAGGAAGAACAATAACTCAAATTAAGTGATCAGACTTAATTTCGAATCCGGGTCCTTATGGCCAGTTCTATGGAGTAAGAATTAGAGGACCATGACCAGGTTCTCGCTGAAACTCAGCCCTCCTACTGCTCAGATCACAGCACCTATGTTATCATCATGCTGGTTCTGCCAGGAGGGTAATCAGCAGCACAACGTAAAAGACTGTAAAACTGATATTATTTAATGAGGGGGAATAACAAAATTGTCTGTTTACATAGTGCCATGCAGGTTTTAACCACTGAGGCATTGGGCAGAATGTACACATCATATTCTAGCTACGCCGTTTTCCAGAAGGAAAAACCATTGAAAACAGAGCATTGGTCTATGTGAGCATAAAAGTACATACACAATTCTCTCCATGCCCAAAGGCATGGAATTTTGCGTTTGATTTCTGATTTTTAAAAGGAAAAAATTAAAAATACAAACCAAGACTGACTTGGACTTGCAGCTCATTAAAGCTGAGGTGATTTCCCCTGTATAGAATATTCTATTGATCTCCACAGTCCACACTAGACAAAAAGTGTGGTCAGGGAAGGGAGTGATGGA
>CAUYPK010105391.1:20000-25329 GCA_963574355.1 Loris lydekkerianus
CATCATTCATTAAGATCTTTCCCACCCTGGGTGTGTTACATTATAATAAAATTATAGCAAGTATGATCTGTGCTGTTGCGAAGATTAAATGGGTCAAATTTATTGACTATAACATTGGAGCAAAAAGGATAGAACGACTTAAAAAATGGTATTCATCTCAAAGAGTAAAATGGGCTTTTCTCTTCCCCTACATTTTTTCTGCTGGTAAGCCAATGTTATTTTTTATTCTGGCTATCCTTCTTTCTACCCAACTATTTATATTTATACTGCTTTGAATGTAATTTCACACAAAAAGCCCTTTTGTCACTCAGTGATTGTTTTCAGAATCAGAATCAAATGTCCTTACTTGTTAAAATATGAATTTTACCAATTTACCTTTAATGACAACTGAAATGTTGGTTTAAGTTCCTTACATATAAAATATTTTATTTTATAATATATAAAAGAAAAACTATTGGCAGAGATATTAATAATAAAACAACAATAACTGCGATATAAGATCATCGTCCCCCAGCTTATCTGAAATGTCACTTATCAACTTAGTTAATACAGAAACTAGAAGGGTAACTTTTTAAAATAAAGAAATAATCAGAAAACAAAGAATACTCAGTCCTACAGTCACTTTAATTTTAAAATATGCATTTTTCTTTTATAAAGATATTGTCTTCTTTTTGATTCTCAGCTCTTTTATTAACCATAGATTTAATTTCACCAGAATATAGGTATATGTTTTTTAAGAGTAATTATGCCTCCTTAAAACAAGTCTTTGTATCTTAGGTAGAAGATAGCAAATATTCCTCATATATTATCACCATGAATTTTTCTTGACAGGTTTTCAAGTCCTGTATTCATACCAAAATTTTATCTTGATTTAGTAACTAGACAAAAAGGCTGGCTTCATTTGTATGAACGGTTTTTTCAAATATGTATGTACTTGGATGCCCTTAAATTCCCCAAGTAGAAAGAAATGCTTTCCACGAAGCTGCTTATTCCTAGTAACCCACATCAGAGCTGACACATGAAAAATGGTGAAATTACTGAAGGTAGTCCAGCCTGAATAAGGACTACCTTATTAGTTCAGGTACTCGCATCTCCCTAATTTTCATATTAATCATGTGTCCATCTTTCTCTGAAATAGGGCCATCATGCTTCATGTCAGAATTCAGCATGTAAGTAAAATTCATAGTGCTTCAAATCTCACTTGAAAATATTTGTGTGGAGAGAACAAAATGACTGATCTTATTATTACTAACAAAATGAGATTTCCTAAAACGTTCATTTTTAGCCTCAAAACAGGAAAAGTACTATGACCACATTTATAAAATCAGTAATGGCCACATACAGCCCATAACCTCCAAATCAACAAAAATATGATGCTCTTATCTAGGAGAGTTGCTGTACACTGTAATGTACCAATGTTATATATTTCTCATCAATTTTTACAGTTTCCACTGATTAAATATATATTGACTCATAAAGTATTACCATCACATCAATTGTCACCATATGCAACTATATGTCATTTAAGTATTAACTATCATATAAAAATGGCAGCTTGGTTGTTTAGAAGCCATAATCTGGTGGCAGCCATTCCCAAATTTCCCTGTGCATAAGCAAGCTCATAGAAAACTGCTATTCTCTCTCTATGAATCCACAGCCAAGGAAGAAGAAAAATCTTTAAATAACCATTTCTTCTCTTTAGCTAAATATTGCTACATATTCATGATAAATAACAGGTTTACTGATGTAGGAGAAAATGTGTTAGTGGGTTAAATTTCTCCACATTACTAGAAGATGGTAGTTGAGGTCAGCCAAATAAGCTAAGCTCAACAGAGCTATCATTAAATATTCAAACGAATATAAATTGCTACTATATAAAACTTACATCGTTGACATCATCATCTATAAAAACGAGTGCCATATTTGCATTGCATTCTTTCTAGATGCTATATCTAGAATGCCGTTAGCTCACTCTTCTTTTTCATAAAGGACAATCATTACATTCACAGTTATATCTCAAATGCCTCAAGTTGGTAATATTATCAACTTGCAACAAACAAGTCCAGAGACATTTAAAAACCACTATGCTTCAAAAATAGGAAAAAAAAAAAAAAAGAATAAAATACGTGTTTTGCTAGGAGGAGGAGAGAAATCCATTCTATATGTTAACTATCCTATCAGATGGTGTAGACATCACTTAGACTATTAAAACCATCTAGTAACGAATAGGTAATTGCTCATGTGCTGACTGCAGCAGTGTACAGCAGATAGAAGCTGTGAGGGAAGCCATCCTTCCTTGCTAATCTAACACGTAGAACTTGCTACTACTGCAACACTTAATGTTCACAGTACCAAGTCATCTTTGAATGCAAACACACATTTTCTGCCTTGCTTCTATGTTTTCCATTATAATGCAACACAAAAACAGTGTATAGTTCGTTCTATCCCCATGAGGTTTGCATAAGCGGTTCCAAGTCAGACTAAATATTGTATTGCTCTTATTACAGTGGATAAATATTTTAAAGTTTAGGAATTGAATATTTGATTTTTTTCGGTATGCTCTGTGCAACTATTATGAACTTTTTACAGCTTCTTCATTCATAGGAAATCTGCAGGGTTTCTTTTTGTTAAATGTAAGGCTGGTATTAGTTTTCCCAAACAGAAGCAGATCAGAGTTAACAAATAGGTCAATAAATCACTGTAGGCTTGGTGTTATTAAGAACACTATGCTTCATCATATAAAGAGAGATACTTTTCTGTAAGGCATATATCCTTTATTATAAAAGTGTGCTAACAGAAAAAAATGAATCAAGTAAATGCTACATCTTTATGTATACAATTTCTCTCTTCATTTTTATAATAGTTAGCATAGTTTTTTTTTTTTTTTTTTTTTTGGGCATCTGTCTCTTTACCTGACATAGGTATTTCTCATACTAAATTAAGACAACATAGCCTACGAAGAGCATGTCCTGAACTGTTTGGTTAAAATTTTCCACAAAATAAAAAACCAAGAAGCTGTTTATACATTTGCCTTATAAGAGGTAGACTAATTATGTCAACTGATTTATTAACGCATGAAGTTCTTTGTCCAATTATTCAAGTACAGAGAGATCAGGGAGCAATTTAAATGTCTCCTGCACCTCAAATCTTTTTTTTTTTTTAAAGTTAATTACAATCCTAAGCAAAGTTACTCTAGATCGGCCCCTTAGGTTTTACACAGGTTTTAGTAAAATCATAACAATAACATTACCTCATTGGCCAGCTCCAGGAGCACTGGGGCAGCTCCATTTTTCACCACTCCATTCAGGTACCTAGACAAGACAAAGCCAAGTGGTAATGCAGGAACAAGAAAGGGCCAGCATAGACTTGTCAGCTTCCCCTGTGTGGATACGTTTCTCCTGGGCAAATGTCACACTCAACTCTAGTTAAAGGGTGCGATGTCATAAGACAGCATTGAAGGGAAAAGGATCACGAAAACAACTTACCTCAAAACCACTGGCAACCAAGAAACTAAAGTTAGGGGCAGGAGGGATGAGCACATGGGTGTCCCTTATTTTACCTCTTAACACATCAGGTGAACACAGAGGTGATTTCCAAAAAACTATCCCTCTCAATCTGGCTTTATCTATACCACATACAACCATGATGTGCAAAGGAAATAAGATGACCTCAATACTCTCCCAAAAAGCGTATAATGTGCCCATCGCACTTGCTTCTTTACCTCTGCTTCACGAGGCTGCTGCCCGGCACCTTATTAAGAAAAAACATGGAACAGACCTGTCATCGATGGGTCAGCACACCTGTGATAAGCGACACGCACCCTCATCTCTTCCTCCCAGGATTTCTGTAATAACCTTTAACTCTCTTCATCTACTAACTTCACTGAAAACAAACAAACAAACAAACAAGCAACTGAACAAAATCCCCCAAATCCATCCCAGACATGGAAGCTGGCATAATTTTCTTTTTAAATTCAAATGTGCCATTCAGCCCCTTAAAACGCCTTTAAGGCCCCACGTTAAATCTCAAGATTAAATCATCACCTCTTAACAGCTCCAGTAAGGTTCTTCACTATCTGGTTCCCTCTACCTGGCCGGCCTCATCTCTACTTCATGCCCTCTACTCCCATTCTTCACCTGGAACTCCCGATTTAGCTCAGCTGTCACCTTTTTCAATGTACCCACATCAAAGAGTAAGTTAAGCGCCCCTCCCATGCAGTCAAGCGGCAGCCTGTGCATCTCTCTACAACATGACAGAACGTACTCATCTACCTCAAACCCATTGCCCAGTGTAACGTGGAAAACCTCATGAGAGTTGGGAAACCGTATTCCAATCAGCTTATGAGACCTAGCACAGTTTTTGGTTTATAGCAGGTGATTATATAATACAGATATATATTTTTCTATAATAAATGAGTAATTAAATAATTTTTAAACTATATTAACCAAGAAAGTAGAAGCAGGTATGGACATTTTCTCTACGGTATATTTTTAAGTAAGTTCAGGCTGTGTATCTGAGAATGAAAAACAAAGTCAACAGGTAAGGTCTTTCCTATAACTTCCAGGAACAGATACTAAATTATAACATATCACAAATTATTTATAAAGATAATTAATTTCCCATAAGCAAGTAATAATTCCAACAAATCCATTTTCCATATAGTAGGGCCATTCTTGAATATGTTACTTAGGAAACTAGGAAATAAGGAATTTTGGAGCAATAAATAAATAAAATAAAACAAGGCAATAGCATTTAGAGAAAGGCTGCATCAATCATTATCTTGGAAATAACCAAGGAGGCCCTTCTATCCAATTTAAAGAAACATGGCTCGGAGCCTGTAGCAGTGTGGTTATGGCATTGACCACATGCACCAAGGCTGGCGAGTTCAAGCCCAGCCTGGGTTGGCTGGACAACAATGACAACTGCAACAAAAACAAAAAAAGAATCTACAAACACATGAAAAAAAGCTCATCATCCTTAATCATCAGAGAAATGCAAATCAAAACTACTTTGAGATATCACCTAACCCCAGTAAGAGTAGCCCACATAACAAAATTCCAAAACCAGAAATGTTGGCGTGGATGTGGAGAATAGGGCACACTTGTACACTGCTAGTGGCAATGCCCACTAATATGTTCCTTCTGGAGACCTAAAAATAGACCTGTCATTCGATCCTATAATTCCTTTCTAGGTTTATACCCAGAAGACCAAAAGTCACAATATAACAAAGACATCTGTACCAGAATGTTTATTGCAGCCCAATTCATAATTGCTAAGTCATGGAAGAAGCCCAAGTGCCCATCGACCCACGAATGGATTAGCAAATTGT